>JBCJKH010069555.1:0-11915 GCA_039877255.1 Loriculus beryllinus | reverse complement strand
TGGCAACACACAGTCCTTCACCCCCTCTATTGCCTCCTGTAGCACCTCAGACCTCTTCTGCACCAGGACAAGCCACATGGAATCATTCCAAGAGGCTGGTTTCCTCCAGGCTGCTTGCTCCAGCCACCACACCTATCTGCTCTTGCTGGGCATTGACTTCAGGGATGAGACAGAGGCTGAATGCAGCGGGAAAAATTCCCGAGACATAGAACCTAAGTACCATATAGATTAACTGCAACTGTGTCCTCACCAGACCGGCTGTGGTCTCTCCACCCCAGAGTGCTTGGCATTCTAAGTTGCTTACAGTTGAATCCAAGAACAGAGGGGTATCTCGTGTGCAAAAGACAATTCCCTTGTCTCTCTGGAAATAAACCAACTGATTTAAAAGCAAAATTTCACAAGCAGTAGAAATCCAAGAAAGAATTATCAACTGGAAGCCTGTACTGTACAAATCCAGCATTAAGAGATGACCGTAACAACTATCAGGATCTCTATGCTTGTCCTTTCGGATATTTAGCTCCAGGAACAGCATCCACATCCTCTGGGATTAGGGACTGCATTTCCAGTACTAAGAGGACCAAAGTCAAGAGTGCTTGTGAACTCTTTCCTATATGTAGTCCAAATTAAGTGTTTATTTTTAAAACAGGATTCATGGGCTGAATCAATCCTATACCTACATGTATAATCTATGCATCTTGCATGCTCAGTCACTTGCCATAAAAAAGGGTAAGCTCTAGCAGTGGCCATCATTTGCAACATAACATAGAACCTTCCAACATTCACTCCAAAATAGCTATCAGTCAAGTGAGCTGGTTTTTGATATTCTGAATGAGGAAGACAGGAGCTATAAACAGCTCTCACAAAGACCACACACAAACAGTAAATCCCAAAGAGCAATTACAAATTGCTGCTTAACCATCAATACTCTGTCCCCCCAGCTTGATTCCAATTATTTCTATTAAAAAGAGAATTACATTATATTTATTGGTATTAAGCCCTGAACGTCCTTATATCTCAATGACGTATTTAGTTGAAAGCAGAGTGCTTTTAGAATGTATCACTTTATATTTAAATTTATTTAAATAAATTAATTTAAAAATTCCTGTAAATATATTGTAATGCCAGATGCTATTATATCAATATTTTTCTTTTCTAAAAGTGAATTTAAATGTTAACATTCCAGTGAATTTACTACAGAATAATTCACGAATCACAGGGACAACACCAAGCTAGGCCCAAGCACTCACAGAATGCTAACTAGTGAAAACCAGCCTTTTAGACTTGGTAGTTAGCACCTCAAATTCACAGCTCTGCAAATGTAACTTAGAAATGTTATCTATTCTTTAATCCTTTCCTAAGAGGCAAACACTGAATTATGATTCTTTGAAAAAAACCCCAAAGTGTACAAGCAATCTCCTTCAAGATTTAATGTTTCCATTCAGATACTTTGACATGGAGATTAAGTGCAGTGTTTTACAGAATAATACAGGTCTGAGGTTTTGCTGTAAGCCCTAGTCTACCATTCACTTTATTTAAATACTGGTGCAATAGTCTTTAAAAGGTATTTTGCTGATCAGGTTTCACTGTCCTTGGAGAAACATCCAGGAAGGTGTCAGCACAGAGAAACCTGGTCAGAAAATACGCTTCAGGAACATGATTCTGAGGTAAAGACATTAGTGCAATCCTAGACATACTCCCACAGAGTTCTTCCATGACTAGATGCAATTTACTCTGCAAGCCCTGCCCACAGTCACCTTTCCTTTCCTTTTGTCTGCTTACCTATTTAGACTGGCTTCTGTTCTAAATAATTGATTGCAGCATGACACGACGTACATAGCGAAAAGATTGCCAAAAAGAGATGCTGTTAGCATAGGTATGTATAGGAAGCTGATTTTTTTTGAGAACCTATCACACCCTATCCTTTTGCTGTGCCCCAAATGATCTATTTCATACTATGATTTTCCTTCAAAAATTCTCCTCCCACTCCTATTTTGCAACTTGCAACAACAAAAGGAAAGCAGGGGACATGTCAAAACCACTAAACCATATCTGCTACATATTAGTTGGCTACATGGAGCTATGACCCTTATATGAAGGAAAAATTTAGTTCCTGGAAGAATGTTCTTCTTCCCCATCACTGCTTTCACATATTAAGACACTTCATTTCAGAGCCTTTGTTTCTTTTGGTGCTGAGACCAGCTATCATGACTACATACTTGCCTATGTGTCTCCACATCTATACAACCACATTTACACACTGCCTTTTTGCTTGTATAGAGCCTTAATTTCCTTCCAACTCTACCTTGTACGCCCTTCCCTGAGCTACAACACATGCAAAATGTTGCTACCCACCACCTACAGATCCTCAGTTTTTTCCAGAATCCAACTACAAATCTGGCTGCCCTGATGAATTTGACATCTTGTTCTAGCCTGACACTTGCCTCTACTCACAAATGAACCAGGTAGCTTGAGAACTGGCAAAAAAAAATCAAAGTCTCTTCAGCCAGTAAAAACACCTTTCCAATTCCTGCACATGGGATCCCTGCATCTCCCAGCCCTGTTTTGGTTCTCAAATGAAGATTTCGTTTCTCTTTGCAGACACCTTAAAACAACAACAAGTAAGGAAAAGTGAATTTAACATTAAAGCATTAAAGTATTTAAAAATGTGAGATATGAAGCTGTCCATGCTGAAGTTTTCATTTGGAAACGCTGCTTCTAGTCACTTGTTCCAAAACAGGCTAAACTGGATCTTGGAAGAGTATGTGTTCCAATTTTCAACCAGTTTGGCCAATAGTTCCCCCAGCAAAACCCATGCTGGTGTTCAACTTTAAGTAAATACTCTTGGTTTATCAAAAAGGGTATCGGGCCATTTTAGTTCTGCACTAGCTCTGCAGAACATCCAGATTATTGCTCCAACACTAGTAATGAAGGTGAACATGTACACTGAGGTCTGGATTGCTCCAACTGTCAGCACAGGGACTGCACCACAGATGTGGTAGATTTTGTATCTAAAGAAGTGATTTGTAAGCTAAGACTTGTATTCATTCTCAGAAGGCCCATACAAGTTGTCTGAAGAAACACAGGTTAACAAGGTTCAGTTTTCAAACAGCCTTGGTTTCTCTGAGTAGTCAGAAAGCTCTTCCAAGCTATCACTAAATATGCAAAGCATACCAAATATTCATCTTTGGGCTCCATGCAGCAACTGGAAATAAAACCTAGTTTTGTCTGAAGCTTAGAAATTCACAGACAACATTTCTTAAACTGCAGACAAGAATAAAGACTAATTTCTCCTTCAGTGTAAGTAAAAGGAACAAAGGAGACAGACCATGAAATTACTGACAGCTGAACTATGCTACCACATTGTCTACCTTTACCACTCCAAAGCGTAACCCTCACTGTCTGTTTAAAATTTTCCATCAGAATCCTGACATGTGTTTATTCCTTGCTGCATCTTTTATGAGGGAATAAAAAAGCTACAAATTAGACAAAACCATTTTGAGATGCAGCTTGAAAGCAAAAGCTTTCTAATAACATTTCTCACTGGGTGAGAAATGCTCTGGCCACTAGTTTAGTTCACAATAAGGCAAGTAATGTTGTCAAGGATTTCTGATTAAATGAAAAAGAGCCACACTGCTATGTACTGGATTTAGCATCGTTGTCATTAACAACAATGCCACTATCACATCCTAAAGTATCTTGCCTTGAGCATACCTGCTATCACAAAACTCAGGTGACTGAAACCCGAATGGTTTAAATACTAACTAGGGATTTACATGGACCTTCTATCAAATACACAGTTGTTCCAGTTCTAAGGAATATACTCAGGTTATTAAAAGAGGAAGAAGGAAATAAAACCTCGAACAGAGAGCTGACAGACACATGAAGCAGAAGCAGAGGAGGAGATGCACCTCCCTGCACAAAACCACTGTACTGGCTCCCTGTCTCCACGGACATGAACTGAGGCCTTAGAACAGCCCCTTCATCCTGTTAGAAAAGACTACTCCCCTTTAACCAGAAGTATGGAAACAATCTCTCCCCAGTACCTAGTAACAGTTTTACTACTTCTGCTAGGAACTTCTTTATCCAGAAATGCCTCTTCTTTGAAAAGCTGAGTCCTGTGGTGAGAGACACCTCCATTACACCGACACCAATGAGCTGACAAACACCAAAACCACAGAGAAGACACCTTGCAGGAGGCACTTCTATCCGCCAGTCTTATCCTCTGTACTTATCTGTAAACCCTCAGCTAGTTGTGTTCGTAAGATAAGGCCACCCTTAACAGAATTCTCCAGACACAGTACATACGTGATCTCCCCCTGCAATATTTCATCCAACCATTCCCTTGTAAAGGATGTACTGAAAAGTGCTGTCTTTTAAACAGAGACACAATGAAATTCACAGCACTCAATTCCAAGGGAAGTCTAACAGCATCAATTATTTTTATACAAATGATAGGAAAAAATGACAGCTGCTTGCTGCAGAATTTGTTAGAAGTATTTAATGTCAGAAATCACAGTTCTTCACTGGATTTCCAACATTAAACAAAGGTAAATTTCCCCTCATGAAAAACGAACAACCATGGAAATCTTTGTGAAAGGAACTACTACCACCTAATCTATTCCTCTGGGCAAACTGGAAAGCAGAAGTCTTCATGACACTTTGAACAAGTGACAGGAGTGACAAGAGTGAGACGAGAAATGAGTGAACAGTGACACTGTACCGCAGTGAAGGAAAGTCAAGAAACTGGTTTGTTTAAAATCATTAGGAACCAAGCAGTGAGGTGGAACAGTTGTATACACTGGATTGTGTATAATCTTGCTTTGTCATGCTCAGAGCCACGTATTTTTCGTAACTGCGTGAAGTATTTGGTAATCTGTTTACAGCATTATGTTGGCATGCCAATTTAAATACCAAATATTAAGATTTGCTAACATTACTTTATGTCTTACAGTGCCCTTCTGCTGACCAATACACTATCAGGGATCTCCATACAAACAAACATGAAAATAAATTATTTACTGTTAAATAAAACTGTAAAAACTGTCTCTGTCTGTCTCTCTTTGTATATAAACCCAACACAGCACACATTAATCATTAGACTCTATGTCATGAGATGTGATTACAGATGAAGAAATCACCCCAAAACAGCTTCTCTGAAATTCAGGTCACACAGAATTTTTAATAGTGTGCCTCTAATAATTTATATTGTTCAGACTTTATAGGTGATAAAGAAAGAGATAATTAATTACAATTAACAACCAAGCAAAGCATTTTAGGATACTTACTCATTTGGGCACAAACAGACGTGGTATTTAATACAACTAAAATTGAAGCACTGAAACAAAGGGTGCACTTGCAGCACAGAGGACCACCCCAGGAAGCAGCAGTTTGGAAAAGAACTTGGCAAGTGAAGTTTTAAATTATGAGTTCAGTGTAAGTGAAGCGATTTTTGGAGGCACAGACAGTTAAATGTGCGATATAACCTATTCTTGCTCTTAGCTAAAATGCATTAGACATACCAAAGACTAACAGGATACCAATGGGATAAACTGCAGAAGGGTTAAAGAAGACAACACGAGGAAAAAAACCCTACAAAATTGGAAGACATGTTGATTTAATGCTCAAGAAACTGAAGTTTTCAATCATGGCTGTTTGACTTCAAGAGTCTATCAATTTCTAAGAATACCTTAACTGTACGTATGTAAAGGGTTCTTCAGTGCAACAGACTAAAGTATAACAGGATCCAGCGGATGGAAACGTTACACCAGGAGAACTTCTAATAAAATCAGAAGCTTGGTGGGAATTTTAATGGAATCTCAACTGCTGGACAAAAACCTGGACTAGATGACAGTTTGTGTATTGTTAGCCGCCTGCTGCTGTAGTACAAAAAGAAGGAACACCTTTGTATCCAAACCACACCGAAAGGAAAAAAAAAGGACATTAATTTCAAGACATCAGAAGCCTTCTGAGACATCCCTGTTATTCAACATTAACCCAGCAGTCAAGACATACTTCAGATTTGATAGTGAGCCCTCAACCAATGCTTTCTGCTGCCTTCACAGCTGAAGCACTATTTCTCATTAGTACCTTGACAAAGTACAAAAGGCTCGCAGTCAAGCCTGCCATGTCAGCAAAGCCAGTGCCCTCCACTGTTTCTTCTGTTAAACAAAATTTGGTCACAGCTCTCTTGGTATGCTTTGCACTTCTCTTGCTACACTCCAACTGTGAGGCATAAAATTTCCAAGAGAACTGCTGTGGACATCTGACTACTCTAAATGAAGTCTTTCTGAAGCTTTAGGAAGGCTTTTCCACCTACTTCTTCTCAGATTTTTAAGGACCTGCAAATCACCTGCTTCAAACCACCTACCTTTTGTTCTTTACAGCCACAAAACAGTTACAAGAAATATTCCCCAATATGCATCCATTCAGGGAAACCACATCAGCACGATTAAAAAAATCAACACATTTGGCAGAAAACACACAGCTGTGATGCACAGGTTGAGCATCACTATCCTAATGCGCATGATACCAAATAATAGCTACATGATAGACAAAGATGATGTCAGTTGTGTTATAAAAAGGCAACCCTTCACTACAGGGTGGGGGGGAAAGCAAGCCTTTGTCCCTTTCCATGAAAAGCTGGAAGCACTGTTTTAGGGAAATCAGCTGCTGCCAGCTGTCAAAAAAGCAGACTGATGTCCTAGAACATAAAGCTTTAGCTTCCTCACCATAAGAGACCTCCAGACGCTGATGATATCCTCACCATAACAGACCTCCAGAAACGGTGATGATATCTACAGTGAAGAGCCTAAAATGTAATCTATGTTTGATACACAAAAGAGTTAATGTTTAGATTATGGTTCAGTATTATTTCATGGAGTAATTTATGAAGCAACCTACCAACTTCCAGGCATTTGAAGTTTCATTAGCAGATGTATTACCTACATTTTATATCAGTACACAGGTCTCAGTTAAAAAAGAAGATTAAACTGAGAGGAGCAAAGGAACTAGCTCAATTAAGTGTCACGAAAGCTGCAGCACACCCAACTGCACTACTCAGCTTTACTGGTCAAAACCCACCCAACACATAAGGCACAGCAAGGTAGTTTAGATTTCTCTGTTAACTTTTACAGTGTCCAGCCAGAAAAGCATTTTGATTCAATTACGGCAGTTTCAATTCCCGTGACTGGGAGCAGAGCTGGTATCACAAACTTTTGACGGCAACACGAGTTACAAGATACTTGCCCATTTCAACTGTACAACAGCTTGCTGCCTCCCTGTAAGAACCAAGGACTTGTACCATGCCACCTCTGTATTTTCACTTTTTGTAACCTAAGACTATTGAAAAAATAACAATTGCTTAACTTGAACAATTTCCAGAGGGGGAGGAAGACGCATCCTCTCTCCTCCACCCCTCAATACAAGGGCACTTGCTATACCTACTATGAAAACTCCTGCGTAATTTGATTAGATCAACTTTTCCAAATGACCATTGTTTCAGTGAGAAAATTATCAACAGTCATAACCCTCATTTCCTTTGGCATCAGATGTGAACACAATGCTCACTAGTAAGATTAATCCTCTCATTATTAAGAATGCTGTTTATTACAAGAAAATATGCTGCAGTTTCACAATCTACAATGTCAATATGGAAACATAACGTTGTTTCTGAAGCATACTTTTCTGAACCTTTGAAGAATACATTTCCTATCGAAAGAACTGTATTGTCTACCTTTCTATTTATTTCTGTGCTCTTTACAATGTATCAGTCCCTGGGCTGTCCCTGCTTGCCCTTATCCCGACTGAAATGCACAATCAATATGGCATTTACATCTAAATAAGTAAGCAGCTGTTTTATTTTCCTTCCTGAGCCCTAAGAGCTAGAATGAAGGAAGCACTGATCAGCTGCTCTTTGGAAACCAACTAGAAAAGACAGAAGAAAAAGATCAATAATTAAACATTGCACACCCAAACCTTGGCAACTGGAAGAAAGGATGCATGACAGATGCATGCGCAGGACCCAGACCCGTTGTGCATCACCCATTTAACGCTACCGTTAGGCCCCGGGCGGGCAGGCCGGCCTGACGAGGGGCTGCGAACCCCAGTGCCCGGGGACCGCCGGCGGTCTGCAGGGCAGCCTTCCCCTCGGCACCGCCACAACAGCCCTACCACGGCAGCCTGAGGTAAACCCAGCGGGACGCTGACTGAGCCCACCGGCCCCCGGGTGGGGGCGAGGCCCGGCCCCCGGCGGTGGGGAGCAGATGCCCGCAGGCCGCAGCCGATCCCAGCCGTTGTCCCCGGCGCCGCCCGGAACGCGGCGGGCAGCCGAGGGGCTGCGCGGGGCTCATGCCCCAGAAGGCAGCTTCCATCGAGGGACCTCCCCCGGCCCCCCGGTCTCACCGGGCCCGTAGAACTTGCTGCCTTTGGTCACGTCGAAGACTTTGCCGTTGACAGCCAGGAGGATGCGGGGGTTGCTGGCCCCGTTGAACTCGCGCAACTGCTCTAGGGAGAAATCCCGCCGCTTCATCCGCGGCAGAGCGGCGGCCTGGCCCTCCCGGGCCGCGCCCCCCGGCCCGCTCCGCGTCCCCCAGCGCAGGTACAGCCGGTAGGCCGCCAGCAGCACCAGCGCCAGTAACACCAGCGCCAGCACCATCTCAGCGCCCACCACCAGCGCCCCAGCGCCGGCCGGCGATCCCCCCGCGCCCCCGCCGCCGCCGCTCCCCTCAGTCCTTAGCCTTCCATCCCCATGCTCCGCCATCACTGCCAGCTCCACCGCCCGCCCGCCCGCCCCGCGGCGCGGCCCCGCCCCGCCCGGCTCGCGCCCGCCGCTCAGCCCGCTCCCCATTGGCCGAGCGGGAGAGGCGGCACCGCCCCCGGCGGGCTCGCGCCCCGCCGGCCCAACGGCGCGCCGATCGCGAGAGGCGCCGCCACGCCCCCGTCCCCGCAGCGCGCATGCGCCCCCTACCCCCCCCCCTTCGGACGCGGCGGTGGCGGCACCGTGAGGTGAGGATGGGGCCGCTCGCAGCCGCTGCCACGCTTCCCCTCACGGAGCCGGTGAGCGGGTTGGAGGGCGGCCCCTGCGCGCGGTGCCTCCCGCACACCGCCGCCCAACGGCAGGGTCGAAGGCCGGCGGGTGCTGGCCATCGTGGTGCCGCCACGTTGTGCGGCGCCCTGCCGAAGGTTGCTGAGCGAGCGACACGTCTGCGGGGAGCTGTGGAGCGGAGGTGGTGGTGCTGCTGCTGCCCGCTTGTCGCTGAGGTGGCGCGGAGGGCAGGCTCGGAGGGAAGTCTTTGGGAGGTGGCTGAAGGAGACAACCCTGCCGGTCCCTGCTGTCAGAAAGTGGGGTGGTTGATAGCAGGAGGCTGGTCCACTAGAATTGCTCCTTGTGCTGTGAAATGGAGCAGTGGCATCACATAGGTGGCTTTAGTGTATCTTGTTAAGTATAGTCCATGCCTGGCGGCAAGCTTGTTCAGTTATGTGAGGAGAAAGAGCTAAAGGTTTTATTATTTCTCAGTAGGGTGATGCTTAACTGCAGAGAAGAGAAAGATCTGGGCAGAATTTAGCGTGTCTGCTCCTCTCATGTTGTGAATGTGTTCCCAAGCACAGCTGGTTGTGCCATACGATGGTACTGCTCCACAAATGTGTAACTGGATCTACGGAACAGAAGTGGGGCTCAGCCACTCTTCCTGCAGTTGGAATGCCATACAAGGAGTACTTTGAACTTGAGAAACACGGTTTTATTCCGTGCAGCAGTGCGGTGCTGAATAGAAACATCAGAAACTGCCTAGAAACATCAGGCTGAAGAGTAATTCACAAATATGCAGCTGGGATGCTAAAGTTAGAAAACTGAAATGTTTTCACAAAGGCTGGTAGGCAGTGCAGGGGGGTCAACCCAGTGGAAAATAACATTAATGATGCTTAACATTTACATAATGCTCTGTGTTTACAGCACCCTGTGTCATGATCAGCTGTTTAATCTTCTGCCCTCTGAGCCGGTTCAGTAATGACTACCTCTGTGAGGAGACAGGATGAAGTTCTTATTAGTTAAAGACCTGCAATTAAAATACTACTACTATTCCTCTTAACCGGGCAGGCTCTATATAATATATGGATAAGTAAACACTATTAAGGAAGTGCTTTTATCTCAACAAGTCACAGCTTGATTGTGGTTAAGGAGAGTTTTTATCACAGAATCATCATATGTTTGGGTTGTCTGTGCACAGCTATGGTGCAGGTCAGAAGAAGTAGAGTTGCATTCTTACCTCCTCATTTCCTTCCTTTAAGAGTTTAATTTAGACTTTCCACAGCATTCCCTTAACTTCCTTTTATTTTAAAGATGGCTTCAGAAAACAAAAAGAGGTAGTAAGAGATGTCAAGTATTCTTACCCATCTTCCTGCCAAGATCTTATCTCTAAATTCATATAAACTGGCAAAGGAATTAGAGACATTTCTTTGAAAGCACATGGTTTCCCAATCATAGAATGGTTTGGGTTGGAAAGGACCTTAAGATCATCTAGTACCAGATGCCTCACACCAGATCATGTCACCCAAGGCTCTGTCCAACCCAGCCTTGAACACTGCCAGGGATTGAGCATTTACCACTTCTTTGGGCAACCTGTCCCAGTGCCTCACTGCTGTCACAGTTAAGAACTTCCTTATATCTAAACTGAACTTCCACTGTTGAAGTTGAAACCTGCTACCCCTTGTTCTGTCACTACAGTCCCTAATGAGGAGTCCCTCCCCAGCATCCCTATAGGCCCCCTTCAGATACTGGAAGGCTGTATGTATGTTTGTATTCAAACTTCAAATATCCCTGACACAGACTAAAAAAATGCCTGAAAATTCACATAACGATCTTTCTGTATGTGTTACAGTATGTGTACAATCAAATTTTATCTTTTCTAATTTGCAATATTTATGAAATGTAACTTCATTTCATTCAGTATCCTTCATTTGTACTTCCACAAATTATAAAAAGTTTATGATCTCATCTTCTAATCTGCCTAGGCTGTGTTCAGTGTTCAGGCGGCCTTAAGTAATGCCCTTCTTATTCTCTGGTCATGGCAGGGTCTAAGTCTGCTCTTTATATAACAGTTTTTAGTCTGCTCCAAATAATGTTGCTAAAAAAAGCCATGAGAGACTAATCAAGTTTCCTGCCCATGCTCTTAATCACCCATGTAATCCATTCTCTATTGACCAGAGATGAGATATTTGAGAAACTAGTCTGTATCTCAAGATTTGGCCTTCAATTTTTCTTAGAGAAACAACATTTTTTCACTGCAGGAATTAAAAAAGTAGAAAACTATTTAACAAATCTGCTCACCTTTATTTCTTCTTTGAGATAAAAAAGAAAGGAAATGCCAATTTAATACATGTTGATTACTTGCAAATGCATATCCTATATTTTAAAACCATTGCCTTTTTAGCAGGCTGCTTTTTGGGAAGCTAGAGTATGATGTAGAGGTTTAAAGCAGCACAGGAGATGTGGGGAGAGATTTCTGGAATGCAAATGTTGCAGTACAGTAATTATTTTTATGATCCAGGTTTAGAGGGAAAGGCAAAATGAATTCGAAAAGGGGAAATGAAGAAGAAAGAGGGAAGAGAAGCAACAGGAGAAGAAAAAAATGAAAGTTGAAGAAGAAAAAAGAGAATTGTGGAGGAGGAATATAAATGAGAAGGAATTAGAAGAAGGGGTACTGCTCTTTAACCTCGTAATACACTATTGCCATTGCTAATAGCAGGCCACAGGCTGTGGTGCGTGTTTTCAAGGCCCCAGGTCTGTGGCTTGCCAGTCTTGCACTAGCTGAACTTTTCTTAACCTGCCTGCAGCTTTGGTTTGTATGGCTTAGCTGTAACTGCAATTTTTCTAATTACAAGGTGACCATGACTGGTTTTGTCTACTCCTTTTTATCTTT
>JBCJKH010069541.1:1091-25071 GCA_039877255.1 Loriculus beryllinus | reverse complement strand
GAATAAACGGACATTCCTGCCCTACTCTTCTGCCAAAAAGGAAGAAAGTCTTTCACTAAAAGACTCAACTGAAAGCTGAAATTGTTCATTAGAGAGTTGTGGAAAATGAAATACGTGGAGGCTACAGAGAGGATGTTAAATTTGCAATTTGCATGGAAAGCTAACTGCTCAGGAGGATGTTATTTAAGCAATTCATCACAGTATCTGAAATGTCAGGAGTGGAGGCCTGGGTTCAGTTCAAGGAGTCTTCATGGTCTCAGTTGTTATTGAGAATAAAGACTTATTAACCTAGGTCAAGGAGCCACAAAACAGGCCCTTGGAAAGAGGAAATACAGCACAGAGAGATTTTGCAAGGCTTAGCTACTTCGGGTTTAATATGATGGGTAATAAATCCATGTGTAGTGCTGTAGTGGATCCTGACCACTTCACATTTGTCTTGCATCTTCTGAAAAATCTGAAATCATCCCTCATTTAGTACTTTATTCTTTTTATGGCACAGGTTCAGCTGTACAGGCAATGCTGCAAGCAGAAAATCCACCCTTTGAGTGGAGTGCCAATTCTGTAAGGTCTTAATATGTTTGTGTAGCAGTTTGTTGTTTTGTTTTTATTCAGTAGTTTCAATTTGGTTTGAAAAATTAATTCCTGTATCCTCTTAAAGATTAACATCATCACGCCCCTACACACTTCATCTGTTTTGTTTGTGGGTCTGAAATCCGCGGGACTGTCATAGTAGTCAAGATGCATGGGCTGCACTGTGCCTTGATAGATGGCCCTTGTAATTAGGGATTTCAGATAAGGCAGTACAGGCTGTTGATGAAAACAGTCATGAGTTTCGCCTTGTATAATTGTAGTGTGGCATTTTTGGTTTGCTGAATGCTTTCCTAACTAAAATGGATGTATTATCCAACAGAGGAATAATGTTGACACTGTTGGCAATTAAAAACAATTTTGGAAACTGAATTTTACTACTTCTGATTGCTTTTGAAATAATTTGTTTTTCAATGTTACTTTAGGGTTGGTTCGTTTATTAAGTTTCTTTTCTTTTGTGACAGTGGGATAATTGCTGTTTATTTTTTATTCTGTAAGCAATTACAACCAAAGCAGCCAAATAAAGTCTGCTTTGACCTGGAATCAAAGTGACCTGTCAACATAAGGCTACTGTAGTCTTCAGCTTTATAACTTAATTTTTTATCACATGCTCTCACTAGAATGCACTCAATAGGGCTGAAAAAACTGTGTTTAGAGTTTTCAGTGTTCATTAATTACAGTGGTGTAGAGCTGTAGAAACTGGCAGATAAGAACAACTTTGGGTTGGTTATTAATAACAAAAGTCGTAGTTTTTTTATCTAGGATTGCATAAACTGTGTTGGGTCAGTGTCTGAAGCAGTCAGAGGGGGAGATGCAGGCAGGCTGTGTGTGGGGGTACCTGCAAATTAGTGGGAAATTGCAATGAGTTGACCCTAGGGATTTTTTTGCAGGCAAGTTTTGTTGAAAGGAAGCAGAAGATACTTTATTTTTAAAGTCAGCAGTTTAAGGTCAAGCTCAGCTTTCATATAGAAATGTATGTGTATGCCTAAGACTGTAGAAGTTGTTTTCTGTGACAAAAGACCTGGACATTTACAACTGTGTAGTAGAAATAAGGGAATGAGTATGAAATGGGAGAGAGTAAATAATGCTGTAAAGTAGTACATGCAAAGAAATCTGGAGCAAGAAGCAAGGCTCTTGAGATAGGTGTAAATGCAGAAACCAGAAGTAAACAGCTGTACAGTGGGTGAAAGGATACCATTTTTCAGCAAATTTGTTAGTTAAATCCCACATTTGATTTAGTTACGGTGGGGAGGCCACCATGTGCTCACAGATGGGAAGGAAATGAAACAGTTCTCAGTGACCAGATTGTTAGTGCTTATATAGAAATAAGGCAAATGACTGACTTTTGGAAGTTATGCTTAATGGTCCTTACTAATTTCCTGCTGAAGGTTAATTCCTGCAAATCGACATTGTAGTCATGTATTGAGATGCAGCAACATCTGTATCAACATGAAATTGTGTCACTGGTGGTGGTATTGTATGCTGGCAGTGTTTTTCATTTGATAAAACATACTTCAGTGAGAAGTTGCTTTTCCATAAAGTCATGAAGACGCTCAGTAGGAGTATTGCTTTCCATGCTGATACCGTGTCTCATGGCATTGTAGCTGCTGTAGAACTAACATGAAGCTTCTGTTCTTCTTCCTCAAGAGTAAAGGTAAAAGCCCAGGTTTATACTGCACTATGTGAATGTGAATACGCAGTTGTGTTGGGATGTGATACCGTGGATGCTGTTGGTTGAGGTTAAGTTTCTTGCCTTACTGTCTCATTCCCCTCCTATCTGCTGGCATTAGTACACATGTAATTGCCTCCCTCACCTTGGTCTATCAAAAATGTTGCAGGCTCATGCATCCATTTTTAATAGGAGGGTCATTTTGGCAGATGCATGCTAAGCAATGATGCCTTTGCTGGTACAGCAGCAGGCAGGAAGGGAACAATAAGTGCTGTGGAGGTAAGGGGCATGGGGCTGAGTCTCTGGGGGCAGAAACCAGCTCCCCCAGTTCAGCTGTGGTTGGAGGAGCACTTTGCACCATGTCTTTGTGGCAGCAAAGAGCATGTGTTTAGACATGGAGAGCAGCATTTGTGCTTGCACTGAGGTATCAGTGCTGGACAGGTTTAATGATCCATCAGTGAATTGGAGTGGGCAATTTCAAAGATGCTGTTGTCCAGAATCCTTTTATATGCAGGGTCTTTGTAGAGGGAGTAAGGTTGATGCTTGAGTTCAACTCCAGAAATGCAACACTTAGAAATCTGGGAGCAATGGAGAAGTTTGATTTAACAAGGTGGAGAGGGAGTTCAAAAA
This sequence comes from Loriculus beryllinus, assembly GCA_039877255.1. Taxonomy (NCBI): domain Eukaryota; kingdom Metazoa; phylum Chordata; class Aves; order Psittaciformes; family Psittacidae; genus Loriculus; species Loriculus beryllinus. The sequence goes on along the minus strand of JBCJKH010069541.1, from coordinate 22,184 downwards.
GGCATTTTGAATTCTCTGCTCAAAAACCCTTCTTTTAAATTTAAAGTTTACTGCTTTATCTTGATTTTCAGAAAGCTTGCATGAAACTTTCTTGCCTGAGAGCTTGATAGAAACTCTTGAAGTACTTTGACTGAAACAGAAAATTTAATAGTGAGGCATTTTGAATATGGAACAATGTTTGTGGGCAAGTAATTTAAACAGGTACTAATATGAAACAGTATTGTACTTGAAAGACTACAGTTGGTGTACACACAAAGTGGGTAGAATATCACTGGGAGCAATAAAATTGAGAGATTCTTCATTGTGCTTTCGTTGCAAACAATTTTTATGGTGAGGCCTATGAAGCAATTGAAATGCGGAGAGCTGGCGCATCACTAGATTGATAATTCCTCCTGCTCCTTACAACTTATTCTCAGTACAGATGTCCCCAATTCTTTTCTTTCTGTGACATTAAAGTTTCTTGTCTGCTTCAATTTCGTGCCTGCCTCAAACGTAGCATTTTGGTTTTAAATTGTCCTTCCAATTTATTTTTCTTCTCCTTAGAAGTTTATATCAGATGAAATTTAACGGCTGTTTCTTATCCTAAGGTTTATGCTTAAACTTCTAACGAGCTTATTTTTAAGAGCAGTCTTCCTTGAGAGAGCACTTGGCTGATCCATCAATAATTATGTAGTAATAAAGCAACCGTGTAAAAATGGCACCTACGTGCCAAAAAAATTGGTTTACAGAGCCACTGACAAAGATGAATGTTTATTACATTTTACTACTTTTGGTCCTGCAGATGCAATACAGCTCATTTTATTTTTGGCGTAAGCATCACGCAGAGTAATTTCCAATTGTGGAACGTTTATGATAATAAGGATGTATAACTCGGGAGAGCCCAGATGACTTTCAAATACCAGCATGAGTTTGCAATGCTGGTGGTTTAGGAAAGAAAAAAACAAAAAAAAAAAAAAGAAAAAAAAGAGCATTTTTTATTTTATTTCTTTGCTTAACAAATTTTTTAAGCAATTGCTGGGGCAAAACACATGGAGAACCCTACAGTGTCATGTAGTTAATCTTTTGAATTAATTGCTGTTATATTAATTGTTGATTCCCCAAAATTTGGCATGCTTCCTCATTCTCCTTGCTGCATCCAAAGATTTCTACTTTTAATTTTACTGCAGTATGGAGGAAAATGTAGTGTCTAAAAGCCTGAAGTTGTTATTCTTGTTTCCTTCCTTTTTTCTTTAAGTGCCAGTACAGTTAAGGCTGTGATTGAGATGACTTTGTATTGTTCACATCTGTCCTCTTCTTTTGGGCAAAATGTGGAATAACTTAATCAGTAAGTTTTTATGCCCAGTAGATGCACAATCATTTTGGTCAGTCAAGCTGGTTGATTGCAGTGTCATCATAGTGATGATATGGTAGCATCTGAAAATCACTTTGAAGATTAAACTTTTGTGGATGCAGATATTGGGATCCCTGCCTCCGCAGCCTCCTGCATGGCCTCCTGATACTCCTTGTTGGGTTTCCCCAAGGTGATGTTTGTGGGTACCTTGGCACAGCCACGCTGGCTGCCTGTCAGCAGTGTCCTATCTGTAAGGTGCTTTAATTGGTGTGCAAAGCTCCTCTTGACAAGGCTGAAAGTCATGGATTCTTTGCTGTTGCTGATAGAGTGGCTTGGTCTTATCTTGGGGATGTTGTGCCCAGTTCAGAGTGAAGGGTGTGATTAGTCCTGCTCCCAAAAGACTCACATGGCATTGCTCCACTTTCACCCCCCTTGTCCCTGGAGCGGTGGTAGGGTTGAGTACCATGTGCGTGGCTTCCCTCAGCAGGAGGCAAGAAGCTCTTCTGCAGACCGATTTGCTGCCACAGCCTTCAGTTCTTTGTGGCAGCTTACAGCTACGTCAGCAAACACTTTCAGCTCAGATCATTCATTTCAGTTGGCAGTCGTGGACAGTAATGTTCCTTTGCTTTTAGCATTTAAAGATTTTTATGTTGGTTTTGAGGGCTTGAAGGGAATTGTGTGGGAGTGTTTTGTCTGGACTTTAGTATTCTCTGCTTTGTCTTGCTAGTAAGATTCGAAATCTTACTCATTCAGGAGACTAGGCTTTTGTCTATGAACCTTGCTGACTCTTCCCTCGTCAGTCCCTTCTGTCAGCCCATTATCCCAGGCTTATTTCACTGAACAGTTAATGATGCTTAAGTCTGCTGTGGAAAGGGTTTACCTAGTTAAAGCTAACATAAAGAACAATCTGTCCTAATCTTATCAAAAGAAGTAAATAAAGAAATAAAATATAAATTAATGTCTATTCCATAAGAAAGGACAGTAGGTCTGCGTTTGAAATGATGATCTGGTGGGTTGGGTTTCATTTTGTAATGAAATAGGAAAAAGTTATCCAGAGCTTAGTTTCAGAAGATAACTTTGGTTTAGTTACTTCAAAATAAATTCACTGATTTCAGAGAAATCAATATTGCATGTAATGCTGAGTGTATTTAAATGAATTGGTACATAAAATGCACATCCCTCTCTCCAAATGGGCTGCAGACATGTAGTAGTGTTTTTGAGGACTGGTGCCATAATACAGTATGTTATGGTGAACTTAGGTTAAGCCTCATGGGAAAGCATCATGATTCAGTTAATTAAAGAAGAACAATTTTGATACTATGCCATATGCTGTAAAATAAAATGAGTACATTGCAGAAAGAGCCCTGAATCCTTTTCGTCTGTGTGGAGGCTTAGCCATGATTTGTGATTTTCTTCTTGCCTCTGTGTTACTGTGTTAAATAGAGGCCTAATATATTTAAATAAAGAATTAATTGCATTTGGATGTGCGACCTTATCTCTTCCAGTGCTCTCTTTGAAGTGTGTTACCTATCTGTCTGGTTCTTGAGACTTACTAAAATCTTTTCAAAGTCTTTCTTTGCTCTGCGTCTAATCAGCATTTAAACAGGGTCCTTCGTGTGCCTGTAACCTGGAGAAGACTGGCAGGTTGGTGAGAAACTGTAAAGTCAGCAATATGTAACCTATCTGACATATTAAATATAGTTCTGTTACTGTATAAACTTTATATACAAGTCAGATGTTGAGATTAATCAGAATGACAGGTTGTACAAGCATATGGCTGGCCTTTCTGATAGCCATTAGCTTGAAAGGCCGTCTTTGAAACTGACTCCATTATTTATAGGTGAATCATGCTGCTGGGTTTTGTCAGGAAAAGGTTATTTCTCCAGCTCCACTGAAACCTCCTGTGCACAGAAGTGCCTTTTTCCACCATTCCTGGAGAATAAGACAAATTATTCTCCAAGAACTTCTCCACAGCTTTCTTCTTTTGGAAAGTTGTGGTGTTGGAGGGCATTCCAACGCTGTAATGATGGATCTCAAGCATATGGAGTACACATGCTAATTACGCTGTGCTTACGGTTCAGTTTATCCAAATGCCAAGGCATTGGGGCCTCAGAGCTGCTGCAGGCAAAATGTTAAAATCCTTCACCACTGTCTACTGTGCATCTGGGAAGAGGTTCACTGCAGTCCCTAAAACATCTGGGGAGAGGAGGAGGGAACACATGTACGTCCCCTAGAGGAGTTTATTGTGCTGTCTGCAGCAAGGTTGTGCTGCAGGTTGGCCAGATGGCCAAGTGAGCCTGCCGTACTCCACTGAAACCTCAAGCCTGTATTTTGACTGCAGAGATCTTTGGATGCTTCATACAGTTGCCTAAATGGACACAAAACTGCCTTGGTCCCTGGGGCAGGGCTCTTATGAGAGCTCTGTTGGTGTCCGAAGCAAGACAGAGAAGTACTTTGCCACTTACCTGTTTCTCAGCCATTATGCATGTTCAGAGACAAAAAGGCAGCACTTCATCTAACAAGAAACAGCTCAACCTCTGTGATTTTTATTTCAAAGCATGGTCTATGCTGGTCATGGCCATCTGTTGTGTAATGGGTTCTTAACACGGATCTGTGTTTCTGTAGCTGCTGCCTTTTAAGAATTCAGACCCATGTCCCCTACTTCCAGCTTTGTAAACCTCTGGTCCAGATCACTGAACTAGAGTCAGGATCTTATGTGTGTGACCTCTCTCTGCTCCATGCCTCTGATAGTCCTGTTGGCATAGAACACTGCCTTTTCGGTGCTCTGAATCCAGCCCCCATCCACTACAGAGCCTTTCTCCTTTGGGCTAGGTTCCTACCTAACTGCTTTGTTTAGAAAGCTTTTGCTTTTGGCAGGGGAGCTTTTGCCCTTGCCTCTTACTCTACTAGAGTAATAATAAATAGTAATGATAATAAACCTTCCTTTTTTTCTCCCCATCTCTGTAATTCCCTGCTTGCTATTTCTCATTAGCAGTGAAGGAAGAAAGAAGCTGGGTAACAAAATGAGAAATTTCTTACCTGATAATTTTCTCTCAGTTAACAGCTTCTCACCATTCAGCCCACCTGGACAGTGTGGTAAATGGCCAGGATGCAAGTTGATTAATCTTTTTTTCCTCCAAATAAAGACTCAGGTTGTGTAGTTTCATACACTATATTATGGTGGTGTCCTAATGCTAATAATTCCTTGCTGAAGCTTTTCCATAACCTGGGTGGCTTCTGGTGGCTGGTGCTGAGCTTGTTGCCAGATCTACTGTAGACCATCTCTGAAGCTCAAAGTAGGAGGCAGAAGTTAGCCCACCTTTGCTAAGAGACAGTAAGGGTGATCACAAGAAAACTGTAGCTGGAAAGTTCAACATGTTCCTCTTTCTCACTCATCTGGGTCAGATACTTTGCTGGGCCATTTTTAACTGGAGCAGGTCTTTGGTCCAGACCACAGTACTGGGAGCAAGAGGAAGACAGCTTCTTTAATGGGAGAGCTGGCATAGGCCAGGAGAGGGTGGAAGTGAAATCTGTGGCCTTCAGTGCTGGCCTCTGTGCCTGTCCCAGAGGTGAGGATCTGCAAGGTGGGAGCTTAAGGGAAGTGTGGTAACTGATGTGGTGAGAGATATGTTGAGTTAGGCTGGGCTCTAGTTTGCACTTTGTTATGGCGGTTCAGCCCCTTGTACTTTTGCTAAAGGAAAATTGCTCTAATTTTTGGGCAATTTGAACCAACTATGACTTTGCAGTGATGTCCTAGGAAAATAAGTTAGCTTTCTTTTGAGTTCCAGTCACTCAGATTAGCCTGCAAGTGTTGTATTTTGAGTCTCCTTTAATTTTTCCTCTGACTTTGTAGCTTAAGAGCTCTGTGTCTATATATGGCTGTATACACTTAAAGATTTCTTTCCTGGTGGGACAGAAGTGGATTTTTGATTCGAAGATACATAGATAAAAATAATCCAGGCAAAATTCTGTGATTTACTTTTAAATTGTCTGTAGCACAGAACTTGCCAACTAGTCTTATCTGGTACAAGGAGGGCGGCGCGTTACAGTGTAGATGTACTTCTCATTAAAACATATGTCCTTCTGCTGGAGTGGCTGAGCACTGACCAGGCAAGGATCCTAGGCTGGCAGGGACAGACTGCAGAGCATTTAACACCCACAGCAAGACCTGACTACTTAACCAGTGAGCTGCAGTTGTAGAAATGATGCTTCAGTACTTAAACATGAAACCAGCTGTTCCCTTTATGGCTGGCTCGGGTGTAAAGTGCTCTTGCTGTTTTACATAGTGGTCTGGCAGCATGGGAGAGGCGAGCTGGAGATGGATCTGAGCCCAGCTACCTTTGCTGTCGGCTCTCCAGGGCTTTGTACAGCCCTGGCCCTCTGCAAGAGATATAGCGGTGCTTTGTGGGGTTTGGAGAGCGGAACTGATTAAGATGCTGGTCAGTTCTTCTCCCTGGCCTCTCCCTTTATATAAACTGTTACTGTTGGATGCCCCTGCAGAGATTAAAAAAAAAAATGCAGAAAATACAGGCCAGAAGGCACCAAAAAAAAAGGAAAGGTGGGGGAAGGGAAATGAGAGAAAAGATGCCAAGCACAGCATAAAAAGCAAAGGAGTAAAATATATCGGGGAATTGGTGATCATAAGGAAAAGAGCAGTAAGTAGGGGAAATCTGTCCTTACAGTCTCCGTTTAAAAAACTGATGTGTCCATAACTTCGCAAGCAGGAAAGAGTAATGGATGAGCACTGAGATACGAGTGTGTTGCACATTTGGCGGGGGTGCTGTGATTGGTCTTGTCCTTATTGATGCAGAAATAGCAAGCTGGAGAAGACTTGTGTCTGTGCATGAGAGCTCTTACCATTTCTGGGCTTTGGAGCCAGAAAATGTTACTTGTGGTTGCTAATTAGTTGTGTTTCTGGGTATTTGTCAAGTTGATCATTGATGGTTATTGGTTTCATCACAAAAAATAGGTTTTTTTCATATGATTTGGAGCAGCCGTCCTCTGAGCACTTGGTCAGGGCAGCAGGGTAGTGAGCTTACAAAAGAATGAGTTGCGTTAAGTAGGTTGCATAAAGGATGCTCTTTTTTACTCTTTTCAAAAGTGTTGCTGGGGACATGAACGTTATTCCAGAAAAGGAACATCTGCTGCTGGTTTTGAGGACAGTGTCATGATGTTCTTTAGTCCAAACCCTTAACTTCCAGCTGTAAGTATTCCAGGAGGTTGAAAGGATTTTTTCTTAAGGGCTTTTATATTGCTATGTAGTTCAATAAGCATGAACTTACCTATTCAAAGAAAAATCTTCCGAATCAGAAAGGCATTGTTTATTGCTGCACTATTTTTGCACTACCTGCTTTAGAAAAACATATATTATGTGGTGGAGGTCTGGAAGGAATAGAGTGATTGTTTTTCTGACAAATTAGCATACAAGCTAACATATTTCCATGTCTGTTAAACTAGTGGCATAACCTTTAACTGGATATAAACTGTGTGGATGTGGTTTGGTTAGATCACTCGTGAACTGTGAGGTGAAACAATAGCATTTGTTTCAGTGTGGATGTGCTGCCAGAAAAACAGCAGGGTTGTTGGGTTTTGCTTTTTTTTCCCCCCTTAAATTGAAATCTAATTTCTAAGAAATGTGTTCGGTATCTAATAAAAGTTCTGTGAGCAATGACTGACTGTAGGCAAAGCTTTTTTCATCATTCATTCCCATATATCATTAAGCACACAAATTTGAAATTCTGTTCCTGTGATGGGATAATTGTTCTGTGACCGCTGTATGAAGGTGGCTTATGTGGGATGTCAGTCAGCTGCTGCAGGACACATGTAGTACCTGAAGCTTGAATCTCACTTTGAGGAAACAGAAATGCAGGCACTTAATAAAGATAGGTTTGTTGTCCTGTGCCAGGCTAAGGCAGGGTCTTGAAGGAAAAGCTCTTTCTGCCTAGAGGGATGTGGGTGAGCCCAATCAGTAAGTGCAAACCAGCTGGGGATGGTCCTAGCTTTTGTGCCTCTTTGCTGCGTGAGAAGGTCCTCTTCAGCACATAGGAGCAAAGAAAGAGCTAATGAGCTCATACATACCTGCTTTTGTACAGGCTTACCTTGCACAGCTGCTCCCTCAGGCTTGCAATAGTAGGTTATATAGCAGATATGTGAAATTCCTTTGCTTTTATTAGATTGTGCCTTTTCCCTCTTCGCTCTTCATTTGCACCCTCTGGGCTTTGCCTCTACACTCCTTGTACTCCAGTGTGAGGAGTTGGCTGATGGGCACTTTGCACTGCCTGGGCTGTGTGTCCTGGTGCTGCCAGGCAGCCCAGCACCGGTGGGGATGTCTCCTGCCATCCCTCCATGTCAGGATGTTTCTGGGAAGAAGAGGCCTCAGCCTGTGTGGTGCAGTGTGCTTTCTATGAAGAAGCTAGCAGGCTGAAAACTTAGCTCTGGCTGGAGAGGACCCCTTAACCTTACCTTGGCAGAAGGAAATAATAAAGTGCGAATCTTAATTTATCTTTATGCTGTATGCATGGCCTCTTGCGCCCCGTGTGCTGTCAGACCTGAATCCTGGTGTTGAATTGGCACTATGAAGAAGTAGGTTGTAATTTTCAAGGTGGTTTCAGGTACAATAAAATGAAAACTGTTTTTACTTAAATACGAGTGTACATATCATGCATTCTATGACCTTACCTTGTCAGTGAGTGCAATTAAGTTTGCCTTGTCCTAATGTTTTGTTTTTGTGGCATGTTACGATGGCACATGATGACATTGCCGAAGGTGACTGTGAGGAGCTGGAGCCCTTGGCAGCCACAGGGTGCATACTGTGGTATGGGAACGTAATGGGGAAGGCTGGGATTACACCTAGAGGTGCGTTATCGGGAGCAGGAGATTGGAAACAGTTTAAAACTGACAAGATAACCTCTTAGCCCCTTATGACTAAAACTCTCAGCATACCCTGCTCATCATCCCCATGGACTCTTGCATACACCTTGGTGCATGGCTGCTTCATTCACACGCCCATCGATCCTTGTATGCCGCACTTCATGCCACGCTGCTGCTGCTGCTGCAGCATTTTCACATCCATTTCTCTTCTGTACCTGACTGCTATGGCACTTTGTCTGCCCTGTGCTGCTGCCGCTCCGCTCCTGGTTACCCGCACGTAATGATTGTTCTCTTCACGCCCCTCAGTAAATCGGTTATCTTCCCCTCCAGATGGATTCTCGTCCCCTCTGATCAGCTAATCAATTATATCATGGCACAGATGTGCAGTGCCTTTTTGACGCTAAGCTACAGCCTTCCCTTCGTGCTCCTTGCAGTTCCCAAAGTGGCACTGGCATCACTCAACAGATTTAGCTGCAAAAGTGTTTCTTCCCTGTCAGGTTCCTTGATGATCTGTGGGAACTTTCTGTGGCTCCTGTCAGTTTTAATACCTCCCTGGAGTGCAATAATCAATCCCACTATTTCTGATGCCCCAGGCTCAGGTTGTTTTGTTTGTTGGTTAAGGATTTTTGTTAGTGAAGAAACCTCTCCCAATTATTTTCATGTTTTGTCATGATCTTGACCCAAAGTATTTCTGAAATGCTGGAAGTGCTTAGCATCTGCTGGTGTGCTGAATAGGTGGAAGGGTTCTTTGTTGAAACTCTTCGGCTCTTTGACTGCCACATAACAGTGTGAAGGAAAGTGTATTTGCTCCATGGGACCAGAGCATCAAGTGCCTTCTATTATATCTGCTCCAGAGGATTTCCTGGGAAGTGTTCAGCCTCCATTTCTGTCTGTAAGGAAATCCTCTTATCTGAGCAGAGCAATAAATAGTGCTGCCTTCTGTAAGAGAAACAGAAAAACACATTCTTCATGTTGCTGTTTTTAAAAATGTGGGATTTAAAATATTATGGCTGGAATGATTCTTCTATAATAAATTCACATAATAGCATGCGATGTGTGCATTTAAGTAGCTGAACAGAGGTAAAGAGAGGAGGAGACAGTGTTAAAAGAGGGTTTAGCATGCATTTAGTAATGACAACAGTAAATAATCCTGCAGGTTTACAAACCTAATCTCCAGTGTCTGATTGTAGCCCCTGTGTCTACTACAATCAGTTGGAAAGACATGAAAAGGCTGTAAAGAAAGGGCTTTTGAGGGTTTTTATTTGTAAATATTGAGGGAGCTAGCTGGGTGACTGATAGTTTCAAGTGGCATGAATGTAGTTGATGTGGGGCCTTGATGGAAAGCTGTAGAAGTGCCTGTCGTGCTCCACTTTGCCATGGAGATGTTAGGTGAAGATGGAGTAGGCTGCTCCTTGCTGCCTTGCTCTGCACATTCCCAATAATAATTTCCTTTAAGAATTGGCTTGGGGGGGGGGGTGTTGTTTTTAACACCCAGCTTACTTTTTTCCTGTGCCCTGCAGTAAAGTGGTTGTTTTTCTTAGCAGAAGAAATCCATATCTGAGAGCCATGCCACGTGACGCTACTGCTTTTAAATAAGCTTTTAAGAGGTAGGACCAGATGTTGGCCACATCTGTGTTTTTATTTCATCAAATATTTTATTCCGGCCCTTTTATTAAAAGAAAAAAATGATCATTTAGAAATTGTTTTGAAAAGTTTAGCAGGTGGGAAGCTCTTTCTGGTATACAAAAAAGGCAAGAGATTTACTTTCTGTGTGCTGGAGTGAGCCGTGTAACATCAAGCAGACAGGTATTTACGGCTGGGAGGTCTACTCATGTTGGAAATGATTGCCATGGAAATTTTCGCATCAAAATGGATGTATTCCGTTTTGAATTGGCATTCTGTAACAAAACACACTTTTTTTTTTTTTCTCAGTGAAAGCATTAAACTAGGGATTCTGAAAAGCCCCTTGCATTTAATGAATACCTATTGCCTTGGCAGGAAAAAGGACAACTTGCAGGCAAAGGGATATCCTGCAATTACTCCCTCTATTGCTGTTATGGGGTCTAAGAAATGTTTATTACATATAACTTGCTTCTGGATTCTTCGCTGCAATTTAACAGTTGGAGAATGAGCTTTCCATCCCTGTTGCTAATTGATCCAATGAGAAAAACTGGCACCTAATTCAGTAACAACTTATATTTAAAATGACATGTGAAATTGTCCATGGTGCCTGAAATTACATCATTTTCAGTCTGGCATATTAGGGCTGTATAACTGAACAGGCACCTATTGTACTATGACATACTAAATTTTAAATCTCTGATCCAAAAATACATCAGGCTACAGGAGGAGTGAGGTGTTTAATGATGAATAAAAGCAGTGGCAGCTTGATTTCAGTGGGATTTTTTTATTGTTCTTAAGATGCTGTGGCAGTTTTTGCAACAAATAATTTTGGGATGCAATTTCATGTAAAGTTGAGCAGTGACATGTGTATTTCTGTTGCCACTTCCAAGTTTTTGATTTTCTAGCCTAGAATTTTCAGGAGTTACTGGTGATTTTTGAGGATGGCTCCCTTTTTCTGTGTCCCTAATTCCAAGTCTGTGTAGATAATCAATATTTAAATTTGTCTGGTGCAGTGAATATGGAAAAAGAAAAGAACCCTTTATTTGCTCAGATAAACCAAATTGAAAGTCGGGAGTGGGTTTTTATCCCGAAACTTTGAGGAAACAAAAGATACATAACACAAAGAAAGGGGAGGTCGTCCTCCCTTCTGTCCTACAGCTTGGTGGTTAAAGCGCTTTACCCACAGAATATGGGAGACACTGTGCAAGACCCATTTCTGCACAAATAGCTTACGACCTAGGAGACAGGTTATTCTGACTCGGGCATACTCTTGCACTCTGCTGTTGAGCTATTTTAGTTTGTGTAATGAAACATTTCTTGGACCCAGGTAGGCAGTCTCCTGGGAAGGTGTCTCGGACATTAGATGACAGCGTTTACTCCTTTTCTTGGTGAATATTTAAGCATTTTGCTTATTGGAAATTTGTATTTCTGTTCCAGCAGAAGATACATTGTAGTGCAGAATACATTGCTCTTCTAGGGGTGATGCAGCATACAGTGATTCCTCTCTATGCTTTGCTAAAAAATTCCAGTGAGTTGTATTAAAGAGGTAGCAAACCACTGGGACGTATTGTGTCACCTTGCTTTTCCTCTCCAGTCTTGAGCTAGGGTGTGCTTTGCCATGTCCTTGAGTTGCATCCCTGCCTGCCTGGTAGGGTGCCTGCAAGAGAAGCTGGTGGTCCTGGTGCAGAAAGTTCTGCTCTTATGGCACTGTACAGAGATCAGACCAGAATTAAAGCATATGTACTGAATATATATAGTAGTTATAAAATTTTTCATTCTTTTAAAGTATTTTGGAGGCAAAAAGGTTGTAAAATAGATCTGGTGCCGGAGACTAAAGCACAGTTAATTTTTAAATATAACAGCAATAAGAAATGTTCCTTAAGGCATTTTAAGTCATGTTAGCATTACATTATCTGAACTGGTAGAATCGATATTATGAAACAATATCAGAAAAAAATCAAATCATGGTGTTACACTGTTCCTTGCGACAGGAATGGGTGAAACCCATTTCACATATGACTTGGCATGGAAAGCTCAAAACGTAGTGTTGGTAGTTTAAAGTGGTTTTTGAAAAGACATCTGATACTGATAAATGTCTGTTGAATTGAGCAGAACCATCTCAAGAAGCACAGCCTATATTCCTAACCAGGTGTTTTGGTTGGGTTCCTGACCATGTGATTTCATGTGCTTTAGGCAACTGGTTTAAATGCCTGAGTTTTGCAAAGAAAAGCATCATTTATGTCTTCTGGGAATGCTCATAATTCCTACCTTTGCTTGTCTTCCATCATTTGGTTGCCATAACCTGATGCTGGGTCAAAGAGCTGCAGCTGCCTTCCTCTGCCACTGATCCAGAGCTGTACTGCTCAAGACCTCTGCTCCGTGGGAAAGCACCAGACTAGGCAATCAAACCATTCAAAGGTCTTGGTTTGTGGGGAGCCACATCCTCAGGATTGGAGAGCAGGAACTGTGAAGATGCCCCTCTGTTCTGCACCATTGAATTTGGTATTGCAGATTGTTGAAACGGAATTTGTTTATTTTTTCTGCAAATAAACTGATTAGGTCATTTCTTGTCTAGTCATGATTAGATGTAGTGGAGAAGACCAAGAAAATTGCTTCATTCCCAAGCATAAATCTTAGTGAATAATTTGTTTTCTTCTATACCGGGACTATATTAACACTGTGTTACTGCTGTATATTAAGGTGATGTGGAAAATCAGGTTTTGCTGCTGTTTACTGTACCAGTCCCAAATTAGGTCTAAGTTTTGCGTTGTTAATGCTTTTTAATGCAGAGAATATTTAAAAAATTGTTTTCAGAGGGTGTCTTAATAAATGCAAAACTAGAAAAATGACAGTGAAAATGTAATTACAGAAAGTAATTATTGTTTCACATTTATCTAGACCTTTCGGTAGCTTTTAAAAGTTATTTCAAAATTTGGAAATGTTTTAATAATTTCCATTTTACAGATAGAAAAACTAATGCACATCTTTTTGCAGAACTGGTGTGAGCTAAGTGGTTCAAATAATGATAGATCAGAATTAAGACGAAAACCGCGGTACGACTGTTGGCATGATATGTTATCTGCTGGTTCATGCTGCTTCCTTGAAAACAGAAAATATTTTTTAAGTCATAATTTATAGATAAATTGTCGACTTATAGGCTCAGACAGATGAAAGAAAAACAGCCGTCTTTTAAAGATGGTTTCCCCATCTTCCTGCTGAACATTTGTGCCTGTAAATTAAAATGGAGAAAAAATGCAAGTTGAAGTGTCTGACAGATCTTTAGTACTGAAAAAGAACATGCCGATTCCTGAATGTTAAATGGATTTGTGTGTGCCTGTACCCCAGACTGAAAATACTCATCAGCAGATTAAAACTCCTGAATTAATGCAGAAGGATGCAAATATCTGAAGGGCAACCGTTAAGTGTTACTTCACCACAGAACTTGAATTGTGATAGATTTTGAACAAATATCTGCCTGATTGAAATGTGTTCTTTTCCGTAGGTGAGAATACAGGGGATGGTGAATTAGATCTGAGCGGGATCGACGACAGTGAAATAGATCGGGTAAGGTGCGCTCTTACCCTAGGTGTCTCTGGAGTTGGATATTCCAGAAAGACAAAATGATTCTTACCTGGTTTATCCTCTACCCTCACTGTCTCTTCACTCTGAGGTTCGAGTGATTTCAGTAATCTGAGATCAAAACTAACGTTCACACAAGCCTGTGATGTTCGTGTTCGTTGCCAAAGTTATGTTTTAGAATATCCTTTATTCTGAAGAAGGACTTTTAGAAGTCTTTAGCGGAGCTCTAAATTCATTATTTAATTAAGATATATGCAGTATAGAAGGCTGCTATGGAAACCAAACTGTAAGACCAGGATGTACAGCTTCTGTGTTATTTTAAAGATTTCTCTAACGTTTCATGGTTTTATTATTATGTGTGTGGCAGCGAAAGATACCCTTTACCTCATAGCCTGAATGTAACAAACAGACTTGCAGGAAATGGCTTGTTGAAGCCCCCAGAACCGGTCACTGCTTGGACATATGACAAAGTCTGGCTCTCCTGACTCTGAGCCTCATGCCCTCTCCAGCTGCCACCCTGTTTTTATAGTGTAATTTGGAAAGATAATGCCAAGAAACTCCTTTTGGGGTACAAAGTCATTGAGAGCGATGATATTGCATAGGGGTTACTGATCTGCAGAACTTTGTTTGGCAGTGGATGAATGCTCAGCTTGACTTCAGCTGTGAAGCAGGTTTTGCTAGGCTGGGCATTAGGAAGGGTCTTGTGAATTGAGCAGATGTGGTATGGAGGCAGCAGGGAGGCTGAAAGTTTTCGGTATAGCTGGTCCCTGATTTAAACAATCACAGGAGAAGAGCAAGCACATATTTTCCTTCTCCCAGGCTCTGTGATGAGCCATAACTTCGATTTTAAGGCCTCATGTTCATTTCTGTGGCTATAGACTGTAATATTGTAAACATGAGATTATGGACTCTAAAAGCTTAAGAAGGATGAATAACTGTGCTAAGAGAAAGTGGGTTTTACTATTGTGGCTTCTAATAGAAGCAGATGAAAGTGTGAAAATATTGGTCTTATAAACCAGGACTTCCATAGCTGTTTGCTTGCCTCACTTGTCCTCAGAGGAAAGACTCCTCCCTATATTAGCTTCATTTGGCTGGAGATATTTTTCTCATCAAATCCTATATGTACATTTTACTTTGGAGAGTATCTCAAACGTTCAAACCCATAAGATGGAGAAATCTCAAATTGTTTTACAAGTCTTGGGTCTGCTGCTTAGAAATAAAGTTGGGTTCATGAAGGATGGCCCAATTTGTCTTCTCCGTTCTGCAGAAGTTCTTCACTGCCAGACAGCATTGGCTGTAGAGAACTTTTGTTTCATGCAGTTGTGCTAAATGCTAGTTAGGCAGCTGGGAGGAGATCTGTCTAACAACCTTGCCAGCCTGCCTGCTGTTTATTTATTTCTGTAATTCATTTGAGTCAGTCTAGATGAGTTTTACAGCTCCATACCTACTAATGAGGTTACCAAGACTAAGTGAAGTTAACTGTAAAATGTGGTTACTGAACCCAGCACTCTAAAATCTAAGGGACTAAACAAACCTACAGCAATCTAAGCTGGTTTTACTCACACAGATGTGCCCATTGAACTAATAACCTCAATAACTGTGCTTAAACCTTCACAGAAACCTATCCAGAGGACACATGTTTCTGTTTTGGTGGCACAGGGCAATGGTTCCCCTGCTGTTTTGAGTTACAGACCACCATCAACAGAATTACTTGCAGACAACCACATTGTCATGGTGCCCTCTAAAATCATCTGAAAAAGATCATAAGCTTGAGGTCATTTTGGGTTAATTACAGATCATGTACAATGACTCCTGCATGGTTTTTGGTCACCCCATCATACTTTGGAAACCAAGAACTGTTTTTTGAACGCACGTTGTTTTTGTCAGTTTTAGAGTTTACTAGAAATGCTCTGTGATTGTCACATCTCAGCCATGTTTTATTAATGTATTTTTAAAAACAGAATGTGAGTTGACCTTGCCAGTGATTTTTCAGTTCAGTTTTGTTCCATGGTTTTCAAGTTTATTTCTGAAAAGAGATAAACTTGTTTTGTTTTTCAGTATATACTTAATGAAACAGAAGCTCAGATAAAAGCAGAGCTATGGATGAAAGAAAATGCAGATTATTTGAAGGAACAAAAAGGTAAGTATTAGGACTGAAATTCTCCTTTTGGCTAATGTTACTGAAATATTTAGTCTATATAATCTTCATACTGGTTACCCTTTTGTCGTCTTTCAGAAAAGGAAGCAAGAATAGCAAAAGAAAAAGAACTTGGGATTTATAAGGAACACAAGGTACTAAACTGTGTGCTAATTGTGTCTGTTTGAAAATGTCCTGGAAATTCATTACAATTGCTGATCAACTCCATGTAGGATATACGGGCATATTGGTACAGGTCACCATTAGTGAGCAAAAGCTATTGTGTGCCTACCTGTAATTGAATTATGAGGCTATAATTTTTCAGATGATGAGTAAAACTAATGCCCAAACTTTTATTTTACATTACTATTATGAGAAAATTCTGTGCATGGCAAAGTCAGAGCTAGCTCTTTGCATTTGTGATTGCTGTCCTAATTGCTTGCTTATTTAAATACGGGTTTTAAGACATGCCTATTTTTATTTTTTTTAACATGTGCATGGGGAATTTGTACTTGCCATAACTTCAGTAGCTTTCTTTGCTCTTGCAATAATGATTTCTTTATGAAGAACTGAACAGATCCTTGTTACAGTCGCTTGAAGGAGTATTTTGTTCTACCTTTCATAAGGAATGCGACAGTTATGTTAACAAATGGCATGTCCTGTCTCCACGTTTAGCAGTTTAAAGCAGCCTAATTGGCTGTATATTCACAATTTACGGCATTAGTATTTTGTGTAATGGAGCAAGTGACAAGTCAAATCTTCCACATGCAACTAAAATATGTTAGTTCTTAGTGCGTATAGCCTCTTCTTTTTTTCCTGACTAACGCAAAAGACAGAGTTTCCTACTTCCCCTAGGTATTTCGACAATGAAACACTGTTTTGTGCTTCAGAGTTTCTCATTCATCCTGTGCTTACGCAAACACGGCAATCTACCAGCAATTTGCAAAACTGACACCACCAAGTAACCCAAACACCCACTTTTTTGTTCGGACAGCACAGGAGTTCTTCTCAAACTCTGTATTGTTTCTGACAGCTCGAGTAGAGCTTGATTAATGTAGTGCTTTCCAATTTCAAGGTAGCACTTGACCCACGTAGGTAAACAGAGGGGCTGTTATCCATTAAAAAATAAATCTCCTGCAGAGCTTGGTGTTAAAACCTGCCTTTGAAAAGGAAATGCCAAATGGAAACAGAGGTTCTGGGCTTTTTTTCATAACTACCCAGCCATGGGACATGGGTAGAAATGTTCTCTTGTGTCATTTCTCTGTTGTTTGGCTCTGCACATCATCAACCTCCACGGCACAGCGCTGGGCTTGCGCTTGCAGCGTTTGCCCCGGAAGGGCAGTTGCAGGTTATGTTGCTGCAGTGTGTGTGTCTGCAGCCTTCTGCTTTCTGTCCATCGGTATTAATGCCAGTCCACACATAGAAAGCTGGTGGTAATATTCTTGGCCTTTTTCAGTGTGGAGAGCGAGTTGAGTAGATGCTCTTACAGGCCATATTCAGACTTGACTTAAAATAGTAAGTTTTGCAGTTTTGATACAGAGTTGTCAGTGCTTAGGGGAGTCATGACCCAGCTGGACTGTAACAGCAATTTTAGCAGGGGAATTTATTTTCACGCTGGGTGATGCTGCAGGGTCTCTGTTCCTTTTTTTTGTGCCTGAGAAATGGCCCATGTTTCTTCTCTGGCAGTGGTACAAATGCTAAGTAAAGAATTTGTAATAAACTGTGGGCATTTGGCAAAAAGCGAACGCTTATCTCTTGGAATAAAAAGACCTTTTGGTGTCATTGAGTGGCTAGGGAGGGAGCACTGGCTTAGCCCGGCTGTATCGCCTGCATCCCTGCATCAGCAGCTGAGCCAGGGCTGCTGAACTGCAGCTCGCCCTTCTGCTTCATGGAAACTTTGTTTATATTTACATCACTAATTATATATTTTAATTAAGCCAAAGAAATCTGCAAAGAAGCGGGAGCCAATTCAAGCCAGCACAGCAGGAGAGGCAATTGAAAAGATGTTAGAACAGAAGAAAATCTCAAGTAAAATTAATTATAATGTGCTAAGGGACCTGAACAGCAAAGGAAGTAACACACCAAAGAAGGAGGATGACAGCACTGATGACGGCACCAACACCAAGAAGCTGTCAAGAAGAAAATCTATTGCCAGTAGGAATATAGCCAGCCCTGTAAACAGTGTGGGAAAAAGGTACTGCAATTGTTCATTTATATCTCTCTGAGACTGTCTATGTATCTTTCTGAGACAGACAATGTAGGGACTGAAACATTTGTTTGAGGCTAAAATAATGTCAGGGCTCTGTTTTTATTTATTTTGCCTGCAGTGTCACGGCAGCACTTTATTTATAGTTCATGTATCAAAGGTCTGCTTTGGTGTGAGTTAATCATCCTGAAGCCAACAAAAAAGAATCAATGGAAATTCATAAACGTGCATCTTTCAGCTAGGGATACATTTTCTTCATACAGTCCTGACATTTGCTGGCCTTCCTTTCTGAGTTGTCTGTATCAGCTGACACAATACTAAATGTTCAAAAGCTTTGGCTTTTTGCTTGATTTGAAAAATATAGTTTCCATCTGTTTTGACAGCTAGCTGTTTTGATTAGCTTTTATTGTAGTTTTATTCCAAACTTTTGTTGTTAATTGATGACACAAATATAAAGCTTTACAGTAAATACTCTTGTCGGTTTTCTGGTCTGCATTTGCAAATGTTTTATAGTGTGGTGAAAGCTCCTATTTAAATGAGTAAAATTCTTGACTTGCTGAGCAGATTTGTAGCATGCTAGAAAGTGTATAAGGAGATTGATGTGTCCTATCTGCAATATTTATTTATTTTATTTGTCTTCAGTTTATGAAATTATGTTGGATGGTCATTTGAATTGTGTCTATGTGTAGTAATTTCTTAGATGTTACTTATTTATTTACCTGCTGCCTAAAAGACATAGTTTTTTTGCTTCTGGAAGTATAGGCCAAACACCACAAGGAAACTTAGGAATTTAATTCTGAAATACAAGACAGCATCTTTGCACTATAGTTCAGATGTAGGCATGTGTTGTGACTGACTAAAGGATCAGGGAGGGCAGCCAGCCAGCCACAAGGTGCGAGAAATCATCTACTATTGCAAGTGCAGGAGCCTTAGGATACTTGAAAACGTGAAGCTGGGAGGGATAGTAGGTGCCTGTCTCTGAGAAGCTAAGCATAATAAGGATGACTGAACCTAACCCCTTATTTCAGCCGAAATTGAAGACCACATCACTGCTCCCAGTGTTGCTGGGATACAGGTTTTTGCAGAGTATCAAACATATTTTCTTTCTTTGTTGTACCTTCTTTATTCTGTATTTTACCAAGATGGCTTCATCCTTGTTCAACTTCTCACAGCTTTGCCTTCCAGTTCTTCTTTAGAGTTGTGTAAGTTGCTACTTTAGGTGATGTCTAACAACCCAAGCATGTAAGTTGTCCACTGGTGAAGGAAAGTGAAGATGCACTGAGGATTAACTGAAAGCTTTTAGCCTATGCTTTAAGCAGTCATATTTTGGTATTTCTAGTAAAACATGGATGATTTCAGTCCATGGACGTGGACTGAAAGCATGGACATTTCAGTTGTCTGAAATGCAGTGCTGTGATGGGAAATAGGCGCTGGTTAGGATCCTGGTTGCATTTCAGAGCTCACTGGTAAGAGCCATACTCAAGCTGCTTCACTACATCTGAAGCCTGTCACTTCTGAGGTTTGCAGAAATGTTGGGAGCTCCCAACTCCTGTTGAAGTCGGCATGTTAAACTCTTAACAGGTGTTAAACTCTTTGGAAAATCATGCTGTAAATATTAAATTTAACAGTGGTACAACTTGAAAAGGTTTCTAAATAAACAGAAATCTGTATTTTCCAAAAGCAGCTAATAAAATATGGTTATTTTTCCTCTTGAGAGCCTAAAGTGCATCCTTAAGATGCATAACAGAGTTTCCTGATGATGATTAGCAGATCTCAGATACAAAGAGTTTTGCAGCAGAGCACTTCAGAGAGGACTGGGGGTACATGCAGATATGTGAGTTAGGATTTTGCATTCCCCAAGTAGGCAGTGTGCTTGTTTAAATAATATCAAGGAGTTGGCAAACCATTACTTGGGTTTTGGGGAGTTTTTTCTTACAATTAGAGATTTATGATATACTTTTTATTTTTTTGCTAGTAGTCTAAATGCCATGCCTTTTAAATGGCATGCATAAATTTCTGTGTTCTGCATTATTCTTATATGCCACGCATTCATTGCCTTTGTTCGGTATTGTTCCTCTGAGAGGTGAATGGCTAAATACTTTTCTAGTGATACAAAAATCATGGCAATTTATATGCAATTAATAATAATAAAACCCCTGAACATTGCTCATTAGAAAATGAGTGAAGCATATAATGTATCTTTATCCAGGAGGCATTTGCAGAGATCGTACAAACATTTTGGTTTGCAGTGATTTATAGTCCTGTGTGTTTATCTTTTTATGTCTTAAACATTTAGTAAGCTGCATTTGACAGCAGTAGCTTCTTGAATAACCATGCTTTGATCTGGTCCTTTAGTTCATCTGAGTAATAGATTTTAAAGAGCTACTGATTTAGTCCTAATCTTAATTAGAAGGTAACAGTACCAAGTAACAGGGAACGTCACAGGCTAGGAAAGGAATACTCATTCTTGGTGATTAAAGCAGCACTCCAGTAAAGGTATAAAACTAGGAAAGTAAATTTATTTATTTTTTAGTAAATAAAATCTTTATTACATTCCTTTTGCAAGGCAAAACTTTATATACCTCACCAGGTTTGGACAGATAATGCAGACAAATTTGTTATTTGTTTAGAAATCATCTTCAGATACAGAATGTAGCACCCTGAAAATAGGAAGTTGATCTTCGTCTCCATCTTTCTAATTGCACCTTGTTATGAAATACTCTAGGATGTTACTTACTTATAGAGAGCTTCAGATCATCCCTAAAAAAAATTGCTATCCTTAGCCAGACATGGTACAATCTGTGTGGTTTTTCATTTTTTAACATGGGATAAAGGAGCAGTTACAGTGTTAATCAGTTAAATATTGGAAAAGCTTTTGTTTACTGATGTGATAATAATAAGCAAATTTTACAGTCTTATAAAAAGTTGTTGATTTGCAAAGATTTGGAACGCTAGGCATGGTCCCAGGAGTGTGTTTAAACTGGATATTCTTTCAGTTGGTGGTCCTTTTAATGTCACTTTATTGCTACCATAATCTCTTAATGGTTACTTGGATTCCAAGATAATACAGTTTATCATATTATTTGATGTAAAATTCTAATTTTGTAATCTTGGAAATGTTTGGTGTTTTCTGAAATTTTGTAAGGAAGGTACTTTCAAAAATTACTCCAAAGATCGTGTGGATTTCTCCTTCTTAGACAGACATTATATGCATCAGTATTTTCAGAAGCAAACTGGATTTTTGAGCAGGTTTCTTTACCACCAATGCTGTGCAACTTTTTGAGTTTTAGCAAAAGATGCTTTTCTCAGGCACATCTCCCAGAAATATACTGGGGTTTTACTTATTGT
>JBCJKH010069536.1:0-25181 GCA_039877255.1 Loriculus beryllinus | reverse complement strand
TACAGTATACCATAGAGATACTGATCTGACATTCGTAAGAAATTACAAGAGCTATGACATGTGTGTCAAGATAAAAGAAATATTATGGAGACATTTTAATCCATAGGCTACGCTTATTTCATGGCACTAGGCAGAAAACAGACAGAAAACTGTCTGCGAAAGACTGATCTGAAATCAGACTCCGTTGTCCATTGTCTCATGGTATGAGAAGCTGAGTCTCCAGTCGGACCCTGACACTGTCACAAGCCCACAGTCACAAGCTCAAAGCCTGAGACAAACCACATTACGAAGGATTATATTAAAACAAAACACATTGCATGTGTCTAGTTTTGACATGTGATAAGAACACTAAAATAAGGTGTAAAGAAATTGTTGTTCTAATTGCTGTTTACTTTTCAAGAGTTAGCACATCTAAAGTAGTTTTTCTTATCTCTCCTCCCCTCTTGCCCGTGCACTACCTCCAAAAAAGAAAACAAAAGAACCCCCAGAAAACAACACAGAGAACTGTTACCTGGCTGCCACAGAAGGCAAGCAAAAAAAAAAAAATAAATAGGAATGGCTATGTGCCTGAGTGTGGATATGTAGAATACGAAGGAAATGTGAAGAAAACTCCTGGTGTATAATTTCGAAAAGACTGGGATTTTAAAATTCTACATAATAAAGCCCAGAAGCAGGACAATGTTTTGTCTCAGGGCAACAAATTTGTTCCCTTTGATGAAGAAAACAGTGACAGTTTTCTTTTTAGCTTGGTTGCAACTTACAAAGTTACTTTCGCTTTTGAAGTGTATGACTATAGATAGCCCTGATTTGAAACCAAATTCAAAAAATGACATTTTGAGAAAAACAGTATTTACATTCTGTACTATGTGACCACCATTACTGGTACTTACCTTGATGAGAATAAGAAATATGTCCATATGCTGACTAAGTGTAGGAAAAAAATTATTCAGTAGTCATTGTTCTGAGTAAAAAATTGTCTTAAAACTGATCATATTCAACTGGTTCAGCTTTCTGTCATACTGGCAAGCTCAGCCATTTTATATTTGGCTTTTACCATATTCACATTGAGAAAATAACAATGCTGATGGTTACACAGTACAGAAAGTAAGAACTGTGTCGAGCAAATATGTTGTCAGATTTTGTCCACCAGAGGTGAAATGAGCTCCGCCTTGTAGATCATTTGCTACAGGGATGGACTGCTGATGAAAGGCTGCCTTAAGATCAGCTTTCTGGAGCATATAAGGTGGAATTCTCCGAAGTCCACATGAAAGACATGAAAATATCACTAAATACCAGACTCATACTTCCTGAGACATATGTTGGCCAGATCTTTCATCTCATCTGGGATAGCCTGTTTGACACTGCACAATACAACAGACATAAACCACTACTGCCATCAATTGCTTCTGAATGTCTCTGGCAAAGTATGAGAGCTGATATGAATACAACAAGATACCAGTAATTGTTCAGGTAAAAAGATTACTAATCCTGCTAATGTGAACAAGATAAAGGCCTTTCCTCCAGGTCAATCACATGCAATTCATTTTTCACATGATGTGGTGCCAAACTTCTGCTAAAATATATAAATGCTCATTTATATGTAATTTAATTCATTTATAGTAATTTAATGAAGACTGGTTCCTAACGACTTATTGAAATATTTGCAAATGGTTTAAATGGGTCCTTGCACACTGGTGATTCCGTGAGAACACTAAAAAATACTAATTAAAATCATTATGACTAAAATATATGCAACACTGGTAAAAAAAACCCAATGTCTACATGACAAAAGAGCAGATTATTACAAAGACCTTTGGAGAAAATTTAGTGCATTTCTTCCGGTTTGCAATAAAGAATGTTTTTTCTGTCATTTTCTCTCATTTCATTTACCCTACCCAAACTGAATTCTGCAGTGCAAAATGGTGTCTGGATATTTTTCTCTTCTTTCACACCCTAGCATATGGGATCTCTTAGACCCAGCAATATACACTCCTCCCTGCATACTTGCTTGAAACACAACAGATAGGCACTGATATAATGTGTCGTCATTTGGCTTTGCTTCAGCTGTGAAACACGAGACAGAAAGAAACACTGAGGTGAGAAAGGAAGGAATAAGCAGTATAGACTGTTCTAAGCTTCTGCTGCGTATTTCTGCAGAAGGAGAAAGCTCATGTGATTTCGTATTGCCCAGCTGCAGAGAACAAAACAGCTAAAGATGCCTGGAACCAGGCAATCTAATTCAAAGCAACTTAGTACAGAGGATGGCTAGTCTGAGCTAGACAGTTAGTTAAGCCACATACTTCCCACAATCAAACCCTTTAGTACAGACAAGATACAGGCTTGGGGGGGGGGGGGGGGGTAAAGGGGAAAAAACCCCATCAATCTGGAACACTGAAATACCGAACAAAGTATATCTTTCATGGGCATAAGCATTGTAAATTTATCACATACACTGCTCTGTAGAAAACAGATGTTCTTACATTTTTCATCACAAGAAGCTAAGGGCTCGAGTAACTTTTTTGACATTAGTCCCCAGTTTGGTATTTGAGCCAGCTGTGCAAATTAAAATGTCAACTCATGGGTCTCCTGTCATCATCTGAACCTAAACAGTTTCTCTGAGAATTGCTCCTTAGACCTATCTTTTATTTCTTTCTGTAGAAACTCAGTATCAATTTGGGAAAAAAAACAAAACCCAAACCCCAACAAAAAAGCAAACCAGGAAGAGCTGTGTGGCAACACCAGAGGGTGATACAGTGCAAGCCTCTCTGAAATGAACTGGCGTTTTTCCCTGCCTTCCTCACTTCTTCCTTTTCTCCCTGGTCTCAGGAGCACCTGCCCAAATGAGATTGCCTTCCTGACAGACAGATGAAATAAAACTGCCTGTGTAGTTTTCAGTTTAGTAATTAAAATAAAAAAATATCAAGACACATCACAGGATTATTTGGGCCAAACAGAGTGAAACAAGAATGACTAAATTGAATTACAGCATATAAGACTCTGGCCTACTGACTGAATAATTCAAACCAGGATATTTTCCTTCTTTAATATACGAACAGATACTTCCTTCCTGTGTGAAGAAATAAATCCTTCAACTTTCTGCTTTTTATTATTTTAGAAAGAAGCCAGGGATCAGAGAACATCAACTAATGAGACTGTTCTTTTTTGTATATATATTCCAAATTAAGATAAAATAAAATAAAAAAAAAAAATCCTAACATTTAAGCCAGATCTCTATGTTTACACAAACACATTTCCTGTCTACCAAATGATTCCTGGGACTCCTGCCTCAAACATTTTGCATGGTCTTATAATAAGACAATAATTCTGAAAACTGTGTTAAAATAGCTGCTGAAAGGTACAAGAAAAAAATAAAATTACTTCAAGTCATCAAGTCATCAGTAATAATTTTATACAAATCCCAACAAGTGGCAAAAAAAGCTGATACTCAGACGTCTGAAGACTGATCAACTGTAAACTGTACTGTTTCAACTAATAACATATTTGGTTTCATAACTCTCTATGACCCTTACAATCATGTGATCATAAACAGGATTTAATCCTGACAGTAGCAGGGCTATCACATCAATCTCATTTGCAAAATTTCAGTGTAATATTGATAAATTGCTCTTGCAAAGATGCAGCAGCTGAATAAGTACATTCAGAGACAAGGGTTCATGAAAAAAACCCTTAGTCATATCCTCTTAGGTCTCAAACGGACAAATTGCTATCAGTTTGCTTTGCTTTACCTGAAACCATTTTAAAAAAAGAAAAAAAAAGAGGCAGCCAACAAATGCAAACAATGAAAGAAAGCTGCACTCCAGACAAATACATAGGTAACTCATCAACAGCTGGCTTACCATGCTTACTGAGTTTCAAACTTCCCCTGTATACTGTGCCTTTTGAGGCTATATAAGATAAAATTGGTTTAAAGATTCTTTTCCTTGCTTACTGAATGAAAATATTGATCCTGTAGACTGGTTTTTTGCACTTAATTATTGCTAAATTCAGTTTTGAATGTGATGCTACTTCTCAAATTCCTTTGGAGCCTGCTTTTATTTCTTAGAATAGAAACTTCTGAGCCAGTTAAAATCTTTTGAAACTGAAAGAACATTAACTCTATAATTTGTGAAAATTACTAGGAATGATTTCTGGATTTTATGTATCACAGACCTTCTAAGTGTGAGGATTTTTTTTTTTTTTTGCAATTTAACTATATTTTGCTTTGGGAGTTACTTTTGTATTCAGACTCGTAGTCTTTTTAGCACTATACCTATAAGACAAAAGAAGAGCTAGTAAGCCTGCTTCACCTCTGGTTTTGGGGGTGCGTTCTTTTCATTGAAATACCACAACACTGAAACTCAGCTATATTTTCAGATTATATTATTGTTCTCAGTCTATCCTGAAAATGAACAAAATACATACTCAAATATTGTTGACATTATAATCTGTTACTAAAATACTAAAAAGCTAAAATTTTAGAACAAAAGTAGCTGTTTCCTTATTCTCACATGATTGTCCTTTAAGTGTAGAAATCTATGGGATTCAATGGCAGGTGTGACATTAACAGCATGGCAACTACCAGAGCATCTCGAAGAGCAGGAAGCAATTAATCCATGACAAATACATTTAAATGAGCTACATATAACAAATGCTTCTTTATTTCTGGACATCCAACATGTTAATTCTAGCTCTGGTAGTCCATTCATGGTCTATTATTTCCAACACCTACACAATTGCTCAATAATAATGTTTATTTTTTACATACATTTTTTATGCTAATGATTGTGCTTACTTCAGAAAACATGAAATCATCCACATTTATTTCTTCATAGTCATCCTCCACTTCATTGCTTTTAACAGCTGCAAGAGCACTGGCCAGTTTCTTTCGCAAAAGAAAACCCTTCCAAAATGCCTAAACAAAAAATTTAAAGCATGTTATACAAAGCCATAGATCAACCCCAAATCCAGATTCTCTATGTTATCCCATTAGGAAGATAAAACATCTTGGGCCTTGGTTTAATAGCTCAATGATCTGTTTTTTGAACTTTATGTGACATTTAAAACTACAAGACAAATTAAATGCCAGCATATGTCTAAACCTTGAAGTACTCAAGAGGCTCTCCACAAGTAAGCAGAAAGGAATTCTGCAACTCCCTCAACTACAAACCTGGGTCAACTAATTAATTATTTGACAATTCCTTCAGGGACTCTTAAAAACTGAAAGGAAAAGCTACATAAGAAAAAGCTGAGTGTCAACTTTCAAATTTCTGAGAATAAAAATACACTTGTACAAAATGTCTTACAGTTTACAAGTAGCAATTCTTAAAGACATTTCATGCAATTGACCTAGGTCAGTTACTCTTTCTTAACTGTCTAAGATCTTTACTTAAAAAAATATTACCAGTAGGCATAATCATACCGAAGAAAAAGGAGCACATTAGGAATTAACTGCTAGAAAAAGAGGAAGGGTGTGAGGCACACATGCCAAGCTTTAAAATTAGATCCAGGAAAACAATTCAGAGATCAAAATTACATAGACGAAATTAAGAAAATTAAATTCAGGACTGCAATTTTCCCCCAAATGAGTGTTTGACACCATTGAAGTTCAAGACGCCCTAAGCATTTAAAGCACCATGAAAAAAAATTTTCACCTTGCTGAAAGATGTAGTGTAGTCCACATTTGATGGCTTTGCAATGAAGGCACTAAAATAGGAAGGTTAAATCTTATATCCTGTCTTAATGATTAGCTTATTAATTTTTAGGAAACTACTGTCTAACTGCATAGGATATTGAAAATTCCACTGGTTTTAGACATGCAGTTCCTGATTATTATAAAAAGAAAAGATTAAATGTATTAGAATTGCTTTCTTACAATTTCATTGTTTCTATTTTCCTACAGATCTTCATAACAATCCTGATAAAATATCCTTATGTTACTGAATGATCACATGAAAAATATATTTAATACAACAAATATGATCAGTTTTTACAAATGCAAAGGAGAAAAGAAATCCTAATAGTATATGCAGAAGGATAAACTGTAAGGCAGCTGCTAACAAAGATCTATGAAAGTAACAGGTCAGCGTTCATTCACGATCAAAAAGAAAAAAATCATATTAGTTTTTAAGAAAGAAGATGAAAACTGCCTTACAGAACAAATTCATGATATATCTTCCCATGGAATTCAGTTCTAGTTACTTTAAAAACATTTATAATAGAATGAGGTAAAGGTTCATAGAGAGACAAAAAGATAAAAAGTACAGAGTAACATAAAAGGAGAATAAATGGACTGAACTTGTATTTACAAATGAATGGGTATAAAAAGATTTATAAAGCCATAAAGTATACACAAGCTAAATAGTGAAAGACTATTTTCATACTAACTTAGGGAATTCTGAGGACTGAAACGAAAGGAAGGACATTTTAATCACTATATGAATTTGTGAAACTCTTCACTTTAAGATGTAATAGAAGTCAAATATATAACTAAGTTTAAAAGTTTATAAAGTTTATGGAGATCAGTTAATATACCAGCTAAGCATCCTATTCCAGAAAAAAATTTTAGCTCAACTTCCCAGATAGCTGACTGCTGTAATATGATTCTGTACTGCTCCTGTTTCTTAGTATACAGATTTATTAAACATTTTGCTACTGCCAATTTGTTGCATAGATACTAATGAATTACTTAGATTTTCAGTTTGAAAATGGAACTTAGAAACCTAAATCATTTTGGCACTGTTGACATTTTTATAGAAGACCTACAATATAGGATGCTTTCAAGATAACTTGAAATCTGGAATCAATACAGGGTCTGTTTAAAACTGCAGAAAACCCCATGAACTCTGACAACTCTGCAGGTAAGTAAACTGGTTAGCAATCTAAACAGAGTCAAGGCATGGACTTCAGTTCTTGCACATAGTAACCCATTCTGTTTAACTGTTAGCTCAGTATCTACCACAGGACAGCCTATGCCATGGTCTGTTCCCAATGTCACTACGGATGGTGCAATCCTGGATTCTGAAGATGAGGAGAGAGGGAAAGTGATGGATTAGTAAAATAGAAGAGATGGGAAGAATAGTTAGTTGTATGGCTATCATAAATGATGTACCAGTTATGGAGCATCTGTCAGTTTAATAGCATAGACATACCCCAGTAAGAACATGGGCACAGTATGTCTTAAGTATAATACGAGAATCAAATCAAGCAAAACTAGTTCAGGGAAATAGTAAAAAAGGGAAAACATTTTTATGCTTCTATTAAACTTTTTTGTAGAGAAGACTCTCTTTTAGAAATATTAAGCTGACAATAAAGTAAATGTTTAATTATGAAACTATTCATCTTTCACTAATAAAATCTTAAACAAAAATAGAAGATGACAAGTACACAAAACTAGTAAGGTTTTTTTCTCATGAAGTTTGCAAAGTAAAGAGAATACCATAACCAAACCTGGATTAGTGTGGCAGCTTCATGCTTCTGTCTCAAAGACTCTATAAACTGATGATTCTCTGGTTTTGTGCAGTTGGTTTTCCTCCTGGCATGGTACTGCTGCCAAAAGGACTGGATCACTGATGCTGCCATATGTAGCCTTACAGAAATATAAATACTTTTATGAATGACACAGCCTCACCAGTACACTGGATTATCATAGCTGTCCAATTATAACCATAAAGCACAGTACTATGCGTTGAGACAAATGGAAGGCACTGCTATTAGAATGTTAAGAAGTTACAATGCAGATGTGACATGTATGTTCAGAAGCACTGGAGGATATTCACATAACACAACTTTGGAAATCCAATTACCCAAGTAGACTAATTCCCACTAGGCTCTGTTCCCTGTATATTCACTAGAGAGGAAGAATCTCCTAAAATGAAGGGGTTTAACAATGACTGAATAAACTATTGGAGGGGTCCACTTATGTCCACTGTCCAAAAGGAAAAAAACAAAAAAGATAACTAAAGAGAGCTAAATGCTGAAAACTGCATGAGACAAATATCTCTAATAGGGCAAACAGGAAAACCAGAAAGTTCAATCACATTTTTTGCCTACTTATACCCTTCACTTTAATACTACTGACCACTGCTTATACATGTACGTTTCCTAATTTGCTCAGTGACTAACAAGCACTGATTATATGCAATTTATATTTGTTCTAAATATCTTACTATATTTAGATTTGAATGATTGAGCTTTATAAATATATGTTCAATTAATTTGTACTGATAGAAGAAAAGTTTAATGGCAGCTCTGCATTATGACTTGGAATCCTTTTCTCCATAAAATTCTCATTTCATTTGGACAATGGGTTTAAGAAAATAAATGTATATTTCCTCCCATCTTTACATATTACTTTCCCTGTGTAATGCATCTATAGCACACACATAGAGGCATACTTTTCAGAAAACAAAAGCACACTTCAGGGTTAAGCCAGAATTTTAAAATATGTTTATTAATTTTGCCAACCCCAAACATGATTTATTTATAAGCTTTGCTTCTATAAAAAGCAGTAGCTGAGTTAAAAAACAACCTCCCAGTGGTTTGCATCCTGCATTGAAGGCTGTATAAAGACCTCATAGCAGCCTTCCAAGATGTGAAAGGAGCCTACAAGAATACCAGAGAGAGGCTCTTCATCAGGGCCTGTAGAAATAGAATAAGGGGTAATCGGTTCAAATTTAAACAGGGGAAGTTCAGGTTAGATATAAGGAAGAATTTCTTTACTGTGAGGGTACAGTGGAGCACTGGAACAGGCTGCACAAAAAAGTGGAAAATGCTCCATTCCTGGCAGTGTTCAAGCCCAGGCTGGACAGGGCCTTGGGCAACATAGTGAGGCATCCTGGCCTATGGCAGGGGATTTGGAACTAGATGACCTTAAGATCCTTTCCAACCCCAACCATTCTATGACTCTGTAATTGAAGAGAACTGTTCAACAACTGACTAACGAATGCATTTAAAATCTTAACTAAAAACTCTAAATGAACTATTTCAAAAAGATTTTTCTGAAGCATACATATTCCACACTAGGCTACTGTACTCTTACTCTTTTTACTATTGAATTCTTACTTTTAACTTCCTGAAAGGCAGTGATGAATTCTATTGTCTTCCTGAATAATAAATGTTATGACTAATCATTATTGTCTTAAGTACCTACTAAGCACTACTGCCCATTTACCGTAAGTCTAAACAGCAGGAAGAAGCATACCTTTCATGCTTGTTCTTCGTAACATTCTCAAAACACGTATTTTCAAAACAGAGTTCTTATGGAACCATAACTGAATTTTTGTACATTTAGAGCAAAAATTACAGATTCTGTTTTCCCTGGCCATAAATCCAGAACCATACTAACCAGCAGTAAACACATTCCAAAGATATAATAAACCAGTCTGTTTCATACAGGAGAATATTTGGGGGCACAGAACAAGTTGAATTGCCCTCTCACCCCTGCTTTAAGAAGCAGGTTGAAGCATGCTGGAGGAGTACCAAGGGCAGGGCAGGCTGTTAGCTCTTCAGTCATCACAACAGCAGGAGATTGGCCTAAGGTCAAGGGAGTAGGATGGTAGATCTAAGCAACTTTTCCCTCTAGCCTTCTAAACTATACTGACAGTAAACTCTACACAAATGAATCTTGAATGTCTAATGAACAGTATAGCAAAAAAGCCTTACACTTTGTAAACTGACCCAACATCTCTACAAACCATCCAGCATTTTCATCTCTAATATTGTATATGTCATTGAATTTAAAGCAAAAAAAGTAGGAGATCAAGTTGAAGTTTTCAAATTCTCTTGTTAGTATTTAAAAATTATCTTAAGTACATATATATCTATATTCTAAGATATTAACTGACAGAATACCACAAAGGATTGTTGTTAATATGGAATTCTAATGTACATCTCATTAAAATAACTCTTCAATGTCTAATAATTGTAAAAATATTGTTTTCTTACTACAAGTTCTGTGCCTCTGTTTTAAAGAAGAAATCCTCACTCCTATTGCCTATCCAGTTAATCTATTTGAAAGCAGTCTGATATCTCTCTTACCTTTCTGTATCATTCTCAAAATGCTGAAGATCTTTTCCCACATTACTTACTACTATCACTGACTGTTGCAACATGAGTTCGGCTGACATGTTATTGTTGCCTTTGCTCTCTCCACTGTAATTAATATAAGATTCAGTGCTTGTCTGCTTCACTTTCTGATGTTCTTTATTTTCCTTTCGGTGCACAGGTATGGAGGAGTTAATGAATGTGGCCTGAGTATGGCCAGTAGCAATCCATCTTTTGGAAGGATCCAACAAGACCTGTTTATTTTCTGTCGCACCCATGATAAAGAGGTTATTTTCCTGTAGGCAGCCAGTAGATGTTTGCTTTAGACGATTTTGCAGTGCTTCTGGTCCATCTCTGTCAGTAATGTTTAGTTCACCATACTCATGTGCATATCGATGTTTAATGCTAAGTTTCATCAACTGATTAAAATACCAGCATTGTCCCTGTGCGGAACTGATAGAAGAGGCAACTCTGAAAAAAAAGAAAAAAAGGACAAAAATGTCTCTATATGTTTCAGAATTTAAGAATGATTTCTTAAAAATATATTCCCTCTATTGCTTTCTGAACTACCTTGTATTTTAAATTATCCTTATGCGTTTCCATATCTTTACAGTGAACAATAATTACTCTGATTGGCAGTTTTTACATTACACTCATATATTAGATTGCTTATTTTACTCTGACTTTTTTTTCTTTTTAAAGGTTCAGTCTGTTTGAAACAGACACCAGGGCATGCATTTCACTATTAATTTTACATGTGGCTAGAGGCATATGAAGCTGAAAATTTTAGAGGATTTGAGATAATTTTGTTACACATGCCGTAATAGCCTTAGTAATCCAATTTTATCTGGAAACTATGACAGCTAATATAAAAATAACAGTAATTCTACATTTTAGGTTAGAACTACATCAATAAACCCCAAACTTAGATTCAAACCAACAAACCACAATGCTAGAGAGAATTTAGAAAAAAAAAAAAAAGCTTCTTGGTATACACATTTTTATCAGTGTAAGGGAAGGAACCAGACTGAAGCAGCATTGATCTACAAAGTCTACCTCATTAACTTTCTGTACTACACCATCTACATGACAAGAATGAATAAAAGTAAATATGAAGAAATTGTTACAGATTCATAAGGCTGTATTAGGACAGTGTTTGTCCCTTGTATTACGTAGAGGGTACCTTTGGAATCATGAAATTTTTTCCTTTGATAATAAAGATAGATGCGGAGATCTTAATCTGGCACTATTTTCAGAGGACCACAAAGTCAATTCTAAGTCAGCAATCCAAGAGAAAAAGTAGAAATAAGATCAATTCTCAGGAATCTGGAAAAATCAGATCCTAAGATTATAGTCTGAATAAAAATTTGCTTCCTTGTTCATCATTCTTGAAAGGTGAAGCTTTTATAAGGTTTTATTATGAAAAGACTCTTAACCTATACAACTATTTCCTCTAGTGAATTTCAACTAATAATTTTTCAGATTTTTAAAAACATATAGAATCAGATCTTATAAGACTAAAAAACATTGCACACCTTCCTCTCCTAGTGCAACTTCAGTGCTTTTGGACAAAATATGAATGGCTAATATTGGAAGCCAAATCCACACAGCCTAATTACACAACTCACCGTGCATTAGCTGCACATTTGATTACCTATTACACAATATTACTACTATTCCTGTTAATTCCACAAATATGACAATTCTTAAAAATATTTACATGCATACATTCACTTAAGGATCTAATCAATTCTAGGTGTCTCCAACTGCACAGTAAGAATAGTGATTTCTTCAACATGAAATATATAAAGCATTAGTTTAATGCTTTAAATCAGCTAAGGTATTTCAAAATATAAATTTGGTACATCATTACAAAATTTCTACAAAAATACTATGGTGAGAATGCAAAAAGAAAAAAGAAAAAGAAAAAAGAAAATTATTAATTTCCAACTTTTCTTTATTTGGTTTGTTTTCATTTGTTTATTCAAGGATTAAAGTATTGCCTGAAAAAAAAACAGAATGTCTTATATATCGCGCTAAATAAACTTCTGTATGAAAAACATATCCTGAGTATACTCGTTTATTCTCAAGAAAACAGAAAAGAAAAAAAAAAAAAGAAAGACAAAACACCATAACAGTGAACAGAAAAGGATATTTGCACATTCCCTCCTTTGACAGATGCAGGGCCATCCCAAGCAGCTGTCTCAACCTTCCTGTGGCTATGAATGTGGAAAGCAGAAATGGGAGGGAAGGCTGAAGGCAAGTGAAAATTCAGGCAGCGAGGAGTAACCATATGGTCACCGGGGATCTTGTGTTATTTTTTTCACAAAGGTTGCTTTTGAGCAGCTTTTCCAAGCAGCAGTTGCAAAACACTCTTGTCACTGTGGGCATACACCCTGTTTCCCAGCTGACACATTCCCTGGTAATCCACAACTGTAGTCTGATTCCGCAGGATTTTTAGGCAGCTCCCCATATACCAGTGGCTTTCTTTTAAGCCAGTCAGATCAGCTTCAGTATCAAGAAACTACAAATGAAACTGTAGAGACATCTCAGAGAACTATAAGCAATGAAGGGGCTTGGTAACAGTACTTGGGATTCCCATACAAAAGTGAAGCTCCAAAACACAGACAACAAATAATAAGATAGGACACAAGTGCTAGGTAGCAGTCAGCTTGGTAGTTCCCTTACTTAGGTGAACAGAGATTTCAAGAAGCTCTGAAGAAAAAAAGAACAATAGGCTTGGGGTAGAGCTATCCTATCAATGCACTGCAGCTTTCTCAGTGTCTTAGAAGGACTGCATTCTTGATATGAGAGACGTTTCTGAAGACTGTTTATTCAAACCACAGACAGGAAGCTTCTACAATGGAAAATATGCAAGACTGATTTACTTCATTAATGGAAAAAAAACCCAAACAAACCCTCAAATGTAAGAAAAGAGAGAAGACAAAGTAAAAATTACTACAGTATTGAGACTTTTGATACCACACTATTTCCTTTTCAGTTAATGCTAATTGGTTGGTTGCCTTTCAGACCTCTTTTGGCATAGTACGTCAAGGGGTCTGGTCACAATAACTCTACTAGAATTGCTTGTTGGTTAAGATACAACCAAGGTTTTAAGCATAAACTGGCATCTTGACAAAACAAGAAATGAGATCATCCTGATAGAAGTGTCAGTATCCGTACAATATAATAATATATATAATATATATATATATAATATAAAATTTTTAGGTCTTGCAGCTTTGACCAGCACATTCCCTCATGTTCAATGGTTCAAATTTCAGCACAGCCACAAAAGATGCACTGCTTTTGCAGTAGGGGAAAGGGTTAACAAGTCAGAAGACAAAGGGATGTGTCTTTCATAGCAATATACAAATGTGCTAGAATAGTGGCCCTGATAATACCTAAAGACCAAGACATTACTTTTGCAAAAAAATGCTAAGAGCAGAAAGCTACCTGTAGCTTTCTTACCAAAAAGATACCTCTCAACTTGTGCTAGGATTTTGCAAGGACTTTGAGTAAAGATAAAAACATTAAAATCAGATTTTAATCTGTTTAAAAATTCAAGGCAGGCATTTATTAATGACTGCTACAACTTCAATCCTAACATCAATCCATCAAGAGTGTCCATCACTGTCGGCTTGATTAATATAGACCAAACCCTGCTCAGCTTCACACACAGTACTTGGGGAGGGAAAAGTAAAGGTGGGGAGGTGCAAACCCCCACTGACACTATCTAGAAAGTGTAAGGAGCCATACACAGGCTGACTTAACAGATATGGAAATGAACAAGTAATTTCTCCTTAAAGGCCTTCAAGTGGAGTTTAAATCAGCCAAAATCTTGCCACTTACAAAGTTTTAGGTAACTGTGGAAGCTTGCTTACAGAGCTGACATATTTCGTATAGAATTTCCTACTTGCTGTCAGCTTATTCCAAGAGCATTGTTTTGTCCGACTAAGAGAGTGAAATTTATATGGAAAAGTAGCAGAACAAATCTCTTAGAGGCAAAATGGATAGAGGACAAACAAGCCTGTTCTAGTCAGCAATGGCAGCATTTTCCTGGCCACTGCAGCTAAATCATAAATAATATTCTACTCCTTTGTGCGCTAGTGTTCGTACCTGTTAAAATTTTGCTTCATGTTATGTTTTTCCTTTTGCAGCTCTTCTGTGATTTCCATAATTCTAATAAATAGTACACTCCAATTTTAACTGAGCTTTTGTTCGTAATAGTGTAGTAAAATCTAACTTGTCTTTGGCAAAACTTCTATAAGCATCATCACTGATGTTCACTTGTGGGTAAGAAAAGTTCCTTGTAAACACATGAAAGAGGGCACTGTTTACAGACTCTATCCCTGCAATACCGTTTATGAAATTCCTGTCATTTTCACTGTATTATACATACAGTATTTATAAACTTTAAGTTCCACTAGCCAGACATCTGCATATTTGATGACTGAAAGCAAATTACTGCAGCTAAGTATTGTATAATTTTTTTATACAATGACTCACTACGAGACATCTAAAGATTATGTGACAGAAAGCATTTATTAGAATAGAGAAGTTTAATTTTACAATATGTTTCACTCTTAAGCATGGCCAAAACAGTGAAGTTTCAGGCAGAAACAGAACAGACAATTTAATTGGCCAGCAGTGGTTTATGAAACATGGATTAGGGAAGCAAGCAGTGATTACTTTTGGCAGCTTACATATTTGAGGTCACACCTACAGGGGCTCATAACTTAGCAAGATGTGAAACAGAGAAGTTTCTTCTATTGTTAGTCTGTTCTTTAGCAACGTCACATTAATTCAGTCGAAGTATTGCAGTATGTACATATAAGAGCTATGCTGTGAAGGCTTATATACAAACAAGTTGTTTAGAGTTCTTTTTATGAACTGCAGTTTTCAACGGTTTTCAAATCATCCACAAATCATACTTTCAATCAAAATAAAACATAGTGGGTTTTAACACATAAGAAATTAACTTTAAGACTAGATTTGATACAGGATGCTTCAACCATGCCACAGTTACCAATTTAAAAGATTGTGAATGAATTCTCAAAACCTTAAAAACCCCACAAATCTCCCTCACTCCACTGCCTCCCCCCAAACCATACATTCAGCAGAGACATTTACATAACTCTTTCTTCTGACTATTGTTCTTCTCAAACATCTGAAAACTCTTTCAAGCAAAACTTACACTGAATCAGAAAAATTCTCAGCTGAAGGAACCTCAAGAGGTCTCAAATCTAACCTCCTGCTTCTCTGAGATCAGACCAGGTCGCTCAGAACTTTATCTAAGGGATAATGCCACAAACTTGTTCCAATTTATCAATGTCTTTTATGTACTGGTGACCTAATATATGGAGCACACTATTCCAGCTGCGAGCTAATAAGGGCAGAAGAAAAAGAAATAACTTTCCTCAACCTACTGGCTATGCTTCTGCAGATACAGCCCAGGATGTTCGTAACTTTCCTTTGGTGCCAGGGCAGATTGCTGATTCACATTCAGTTTCTTATCTACCCAGATCCAAATATCCTTTTCAGTAGAGACATTTCTCAGTCAGTCCCAGCCTGTATTGTTCCAAAGAGTCACTCCTTTCAAGGTAAAGAACTTTGCATTTGTCCATGTTGAATTTACAAGGCTCCTGCTGGCCTACCTCTCCAGCCTGCCTAGGTTCTTCTGAACAACAGCCCTGCCCTCAGGCATGGAAACTGTTTCTTCCAAATTGCCGTCATTTGCAAGCACATTTAAGTGTGCACTCTATCTCCTGCTCCAAGTCTTTGATAAAGATGTCAGAGGTACTTGTCAGCTTCCATAGAGCAGCATGAGCCATTCCATTAACTATTAATAGTTAGTGGATGGTCTGAGCCTGACTATCCGACAAATTTCTTACCTTTGTAGCTGTCCATTCATGCATACCATGTTTAAATAAACCATTACATTTTGTGAATATCATCATTACCTCCCATTTTGATGATCTTGCAGACATGTATGGAAAAGTTAGGTCCTTAGATTTTACTACATCTCTCTCACAAGACACATCGTAATTACAGACTGGCATTTTTTCCTCAAATAATATTGATAAAACAGGTTCTAAATCTCAGACTTAAGAAAGGTTCCTCTACCACAAAGGAGGATGAGTACAAACATGAGAAGTCTGAGCTACTTAGATACTGTAAAGATGTGAAAAGATAGTAGGTATAAATGACAAATTACCACTTGCAATGTCTAAGCTGAAAGTCACCAGACAACTGATCATGGTAATGACAGTAAAGGTAGTAAATGTGACAAAAATTGAAGACACAGAAATAGAGACATCTGGTTCGCTACTTTAAGAGAAAAGAGGTCAAATCTTTTTCAGTCATTTCGAACGTCAATAATACAGACACGGGAAATAAATGCAGGAAAAAGCAGACCATGTATCCCACCAATAGCCAAACTAGGTTTGATTAAGCTAAAATCATGTGAATATGATTATACCACTTTCAGGATTTAAACGACTACTCCTGAGTACCACTGTACTATGTTGCATGTATAAATTCATTTAAGTGCTACTAACCGAAGGTTTTGAACCACCTGTTTTTTCAAACTTAAACAAAAGTCAAGGCCTAAATATTTTAATGCCTGTATGAAATGCTCTTTGCACTGGTGTTGATGATTCGAATCTCTTTCTTAACATTTCCAGACAAAAAGCTGAGTAAAATTCGTAAGACGCCCAGAACTACACTAACAATACATGAAAACATATTTTTTAATGCAATTCATATTCACATACCTCAGTTCAGCAGCCCTTTTTTTCAGTAGAACATTTTCTTCAATTTGAAGTAGACAAAGTTCCATAAAAGTACTTGATTCTGATTTTTTGATCCTTTCAGTTGTAGGTAAAGTATTATAGCTTAAGATTTCACCATCAAGAAACTGTAAACTAGGAAGGACCTTACAAAATGAAGGCCTTAGAAAAGAAAACGTTATAATCATTTGTACAAAAAGCATCTATTGCTAAAACTCCTATTTTATTGATACAATCATAATAAAACAGAACAAATTGATAGTTCTCTAAGTACATATATAGATTTGTCATTACTTTATATATTAATTTATTAACTAAAAATATTATTCTTAATAAACCACAGAACTTAACAAGACTTCTTAATACTTTGTTGATATAAAGAGCACTGCCGAAACACTGAGTCCAGAGAGGTCAGTGGCTACATTCTCAATTCACTAGAGCTAGCATTTTGCCTACTTCAACAGTAAGAGGAAAATTTGACACACTTGTGCATAGGCACCTGTAACACATTTGATTAGTAGCTAACACAGCAAGCAAAGCCATAGGATTAAGATACAGCACTGATTTTGTTGACCATTGAAAGGTTTAGATATAAAAACTTCACAGAATACTAAATATTGTCAGTCTTAGTCCCTTTACCATTTGCATATAAAGCAATATTATTAAAATTGCATATAATGACATAAATATGATATAAATTGTATATAAAGGATATAAATATGATATAATTGCATATAAAGCAATATGATATTCAGTATGACTGGCAGGAAAAAAATTTCAAGTTCTGAAATACTGATTTTGGGTCAGTGAATGGGATGTCAGGGATGACAGTAAAGATGACATTTCCTTGCTATGAAAAGGACAGTTGGGGCCACTGACGTAAGGAAAAAATATGTATGAGATACTTGTCTATCAATTAAAAAAAAAAGCTTAATCAATGCCAAGTCTTTTAGGTTATTGTGAAATATTAGCTAGTCTATTTCTTACACCAGACCGAATTTGTCAACAGCTTCAAGATTTCAATCCATCAACACTTGATATTTTCGTTGTTAGTACTTAGTAACACTTGAAAGAGTACTTATTGTAGGCTTTAAGTCCCCTTACTATCAAAAAAGATAATGCAATTTCCAAAATTTTAGAACTACCTGCTTATTCGCTGTGAAGGTCAAGGACTATTGCTCAGCTTGGAAAATATATACTAAGTTTAAAATCAGTTTCTATGACTGAGTTTGAATATTCCAAAATGTTGCTCAATAGAATATTAGTTTTTTGAAGATATCAAACTTTCCTTCTCTACTGTCAATTAATGTAAGACTAATACTGTCTGAAATACATTCGGAATAAAACAGTGGATTTAGATGGACTGTCGCTGAACACATAGAGAGAAACTGCCAAAGCCGATGTTGAATGGTGATACATACAAAAGTGCCATATCAAAGTTGATTGATTCTGGAAGTACTGTGTC
Source organism: Loriculus beryllinus (assembly GCA_039877255.1). NCBI lineage: Eukaryota > Metazoa > Chordata > Aves > Psittaciformes > Psittacidae > Loriculus > Loriculus beryllinus. Next base: position 6,884 of record JBCJKH010069536.1, on the reverse strand, counting down.
TTAGAGCTATAGGATCTCAACACTAGTTTTTCCAGCTGGGTTTCTCCTGGTGAAGGGCTGAGTCAATATTTCATTTAGTGAAAACTTCCTGGTGAATATTCTGTCACTTAAGAGGCTCTATTAATCATTACAGCATTGAAACACATTCCCCTAGGAGTGCTCAGACTGATCCCAGGGTTTAATTTCTAAAAAGCAGTTTCTTACTACTTCACTTTTGTTGGTGTTATCACTGGCTGGACATGAAAGTACAAAACCAATTGGGAAATTTTACAATTAATTCCTTTGTTGGTATCAAGGGGTTATGTAAAGTTCACTAGAACATATAGCCTGAAGTTACGGTCAATGCTGTATTCAGCAAAACCATGTTTTATAATATCCCATACTTTAAATCCTTTAGACAAATGAATCTCTTGTCTAATCATAAAAGCTCTGTTGGGTTGAGCAATTTAAAGTGTCAGTTCTTACAGTTAAATTGGAATTCTGAAAACTTTTCACCCTCAAGGTTACTAGTGAAGTAACAGCTAGTTCTTAAAAATTGTGGGAATTAAAACAGTGTATGTAGGAATTTAAAATATTGTCACAGTCACAGAATTTTATTCACAAAATTACCCGCAGGCACCATGGGAGTGCAAAGAAGTCTGTTCATTAAAAAAAGAAACCAACCACCAAGAATGTATTTGTACAGCTATCTTTTAAATGACTCATTTCCAACTAAACGTTTCAAAGAGGATTTTTTTTCCACCAGAGTACTAAACAGAAATCTTATAATGTCAGATATACATCTAAGAATGGTTTTATTTTTGTTTGCTTTTTTTTTTCTCTTACAAGACATGTGCCAAAACACACATACCCCAAAATTGGCTGTTAATATATGCAATCTAATATAGCAAATTTTATTACAATTTACCTAAACACATTCTTGTGCGACATTGCAGTGTAAAGCCTCACCTTTAATTGACTTGCAATCATACAAAGAATAACTTTGGTCATTCTTCAAAACTGCTAGTTTTGGTCACCTTTTTTAAATTGCCTCCAAAATGGAAGTCTAACTGTTGTGTCTCATTACATGTTGACATATTTTATTATGTCAACACTTTCCTAAGTAAATACTAGATTTCCTTAACTGAAAGAATTAATAATGATTTAAATTCTTAATGATTAAATGCTTCTTTGCACATTAAAGGGAATTATAGTACGAGTTCATAAAAAGACACTACCATTTCAATACATGCAATCTGGAAAATCACCTAAAAATATCTACAATTGTATTTTTAGCTTGTCATTCTGTTCTTTAAGGCTTGTAGACAAGAAAGGGCTAATTCTAAGGAAAATGAAAGAACACTTTATATTAAAATAACAGCACTACTGTGCTTTTGCTGAGCAATTTTCTCAGACAGCTTCAAGTCTTGATGACACTGGGCCATGTATGGGGTTTCAGACCACAGAGTTTTCAAGAAACAAGGAGACCTCTACTAAAATAAACAAAACAAAACAAAATGAAACAAAAACCAACCCAACAACAACCACCCCCCCCCCCCCAAAAATCAAAAGGAACTATCCATGTACAGTTTTATTAATATGGCTTACAAATACAATGCTATCACAATTGCCCATTTCAGGGATTTTGGTGACTGCATCTCATTTCATACGCCAAGTTTCCTTTCTACCCTACCCAGTTTTTATATATTCACAAAGAGAATCATAGAATTAACTGGGCTGGAAAAAATCTTTAAAGTCACCAAGTCCAACTGTGTATGTATACATATTTGTATATATAGCTGGTCTCTAGGATCAGCCTTTTTTTTTTTCCCAGATTATTCTTTAAGTATTACACATTACTGGAAGGCAATGAACAGAATTGTTTTTTACACCTGTGTCTCTTAATCAAATGAACTATTAATTTTTGGTGTAAAGATAAAAAATTCTCAGAAAAAGAAAAAAAACCATAAAATATAAGCTTCAACTACTAGGGAAAACACAATTCATTATGACCTTTCTTTCTTTTATTTTTTTTTTCCTTAAAAGATGTTAAGCCAAGGTTTCCTTGATACATTTATTATTGACACCATCCTTTCTCTAGCTATGTGTACTTTGAACCTGTCAAAGCAGCAAGACTGTTAAGCAGTGAATGGATGAAGTGATGGAAGGGAATAAATGAAAAAAAAAAAAAAAAAGACAGCAAAGCAGAAAATGAAATACTCCATGAAGCTTTGTGATAATCAGAAGCTGATGGTTATAAGAAGGGCAAGTAAGCAGTATAAGACCATTGATAATCAAGATAAAATAAAGTTTTTAAATAGTGCAGATAAAAGAGAAGAAAAAAAAAGGTCGAGTGGATAGTCATGTCTTTGTGCAGAAGTTTTAATGAAATGTAAAACAGGGTAATAAAGTCAGACAAAAAAACAGCCAGAAAGTTAAAGTTACCAAAGGTGGCAAACTTGTCAGTAAAGGGGAACAATTCTTGCCTAGAAGGAAGATATTGTGATCAATGGACAAAGAAGCAGTTACAAATACACATTCAGAATAACAACAAAACAGAATAGAGAGACCACTGTCGAGTTTTAGCACAAACTGCATATTAATAAGGTTCCAAGTGTTAGGTCAAACATCAAGATATTTGTTTAAACAAAATCACAAACTGAAATTCTTAGAAAATAAAGATCATAGAATTTAATTTTCTTTGTCGTTTTCATATAATTCTCTTCCAAATTGTCACAGTGTTTATATTTCCTCATTTCTAGTGTTTAAGTAACACATGTACACTAAGGTTTTGGCTGATTTTGGTTGATGAGCAATATGTATATACACCTGGTTTTGGCTGATTTGATTTTTTTGATTTAGTAACTCAATTTCTTACCTCCAGTTTCTTTCTTGAAGAAGAGGATTTCCACTGAGTGACAACTCCTTTAGCTTACAACAGCCACTTAACCATGAAATGACACCTTCAAGGTCTGCATTGTAGTAGGAAAGAAAATTAAATTAAAATTTGAATGCACAGCCATTTAAATCTTACATGACAGTCAACTGTACCAAAATCATGAAGTACTACAAGCAATTCTGCTTCCTGTACAGTATAGGTATAATTATTATCTGTAACATCCATGTGTGGAAAATACATATGTTTTCTGTATAAATGTCTCAAATAGGAACACTAAAATTCAAGTAAGAATTTATTTAAGAAATTTTTGCTTGGATGGGGATTTACAGGTATTTTTTATACAACTCACCTGACAAGCAGTTATTTTTGATATCCAGCTTTTCCAAAGATACAAATGAATTCAAAGGCACAAGCTCAGTTAATCTAAGAGCAAAACAGAAAGGCTTTGGGTTTTCAATTAAATAAAACATCGATTCATAAACAGAAGGCATCCAGGATGTTTTATAGCCATGACAATTTGCTTATTTACATAGAAAAAAACCCTCATTTAGTTATCCAAGGTGCTAGAACTAATTACTTAAATTTTAACTTGAAAACATTTCTTAGCTTCTCATTAGCTCTGTTTTGAATACTTCCTCATTATTGGTTTTGTTTAGTTGGTAAACATTTTATTCTGTTTCATGCATTTAGTGCTGATCTGAAATCTTGTAAAATTTACACAACCCAATTGGCTTCTTTAGGCAGCATAACTACAATGAAACTAACAGAAGGCCTTGAGCCTGGAGAGGAAATAAAATCTGCTTTTCTCTTTCCTCTTCCTACATGTCCCATTGCTCAAACTTCTTATCAGCTTGTTTCTCTTCTCCACTCATCATCACTGCCTAAATCCTAAACCTAACTTAATCGTTGTTGTAGTTGTATTACAAGTCAGGACTGCACTGTTCTGTAATGTATTTTTCATACTTCCTCTGTCTTGCTACTACTGTCAGACAGTGTCAAATAGATGCCTATTACACAGAGAGTTATGAAATTGCTTTTCTTGTGCAACAAAGCAGCAAAGCATGAGTAAAGCCATGACAAAATTTTTACTTGTCTTCAAAATTTTTATTGAAAGGTAAACATAAGGAAACTGAGCTGATATTCATCTGTACAAAGGATTTTGGACTGTGTCTATTATCACTATTATCACTACTATTAAACCAATTTTTTTTTACTTATAAACTTGCACTTGTGCAACTAATAAGGAATATTGAATGGGTTGGTCAACTGCCAGGCTATTTGCAAATATTACCTTTCAGATTTAAACACTTATTTTTATTTATGTTAAATATGAAAAAGGGAGGAAAAATTAAAATCAAGATGCAAAATAAACCAGTCCAAATAAAACTAGAATGTTTATATATAAGCAAGTACTACATTAACTATCTTTTTTTAAAAAAATACACACTTAGGTAACATCTTTCATCCTTGTAAGGACAAGGCCTGAGCATAATAAAAGAAAGGTAACACTGATGGCAAGGTGTGTGTCTATTTTGTGACACACACATTTCCATGAAAAACAGTATTTTCTGAGGGTTATAGTGCCTCTGACAGCTATAAATCAGAATTGCTATGGTCCAAAACATAAACATGCAAAAAGTAAAACCCACTTTCTCCACAAACATACAAGTGGTCAGAGTCAAAAATACTTATTTGTTGCTGAAACGTATGACTATGTTGTATTTCAGCACAGGCACTACAATTTAAAGGCAGAGCAGAATTTAACTCTGGTGCACAAATTTGGGAGCGAATGTTGGTTGCAGATTCTTTAATCTTGTTGAACATTTGACTTTACACAAAAAATATAAAAAAAAATTAAAATATTCCACATTCAGTTGACGAGTATTTCTATAAAACAACATAACATTTTAGTAGTAAATGCAAAGAAACAGATTTAAAGCAAGTGAGTATGTCTCAGTGTACTTCCATTTGTTTCTCAAACCGTACTATAAAGTTGTTCTGCTTCTAGTCCTATTTAGTTCTACTACCTCCCTGACAGTTTTCCATGGAATCAAATAAATATGAAGAAGTATTAACTCTAAAAAAAGAATGTAGATTTATGTAAAACTGTATGTAGTACTGCAAATATCAGTATTTTAGGTTCTCATGACTAGTCAATAGTACATAAATATGTTTAATGTTTGTAACAAATACCATCATAGATATTAATGGCTAATAGTATGGCTGCAAAGACTGAAAATCCGTGATTCAGATTATAGAGTCACATATTCAGAATACACAGGAAAATAAATTTCATACTTTGCACAAAGGATGAAAGATAATGCAGCATTTTTTCATTTACAGTGACTGAGTTCTCTAGATCTTTATCAGTATATGCTGTGGTGAATTAAAAAATGTCTACTGGACTATCCGTGCCTGCCATTGGCACTATGAGAGTTTAAATGTTTCCCCTTCATTCTATAGCTTTCCTTTCGCTGATGTTCTTTGTTAATTTTTTTACTAAGAAAATTCAAACCAGAAAGACAAAGGACATTACTGAAAACTTAATACTACTTGACCTTGTCACATTAGCCCTGGGCATAAGAGAGAGATAAATTACAAAGAAGACACGAAAGAAAAAGATATTCACAAAAAAGCAAACTATAGTTTCCTCTTTCTGCTCCCACTTAAGTGTATAGCAGGACAAGACACAGATAGCCAGAGAAATTCTAGGTTAAAAAACAAGATTTAAAAGACTAGTTGCATGTATGCATCAAACAAAACAAAGATTGCTTTCCTGAATGCGAAAAGCAGTTACTGCTCAGAATGGTACAAATCCTGCTGTACATCATTTTTCCCAGCAAAATTATCATCTAGATAATGAGAAGTTAGCAGGAGGAAGGGCTAAATAATTAAAAATAAATTTATACTAATCTCAATTTTAAGTAAAACCCACTTTTCTCATTCTTTAAAAATAGAAATCTTTTAATTTACAATATTTGCCATATTTATAAGTAGTAATCAAATATAATGTAGGAAATCTATCAGCCACCTGTTCTTGAATATTCTAGTAGGCACTTACCTCAACTGTACTGCCATATACTTAGAACTAAACTTATCACCAGTAAAGAATTATTGAAAGTGATCAAAAATAATCTAGACTGGTAAGGACAGGTTGGGGGAAAAAAAAACCAACACTACCTATAAATATAACATTTTCATGACTAACTTATTTCAACATCCACTGATATTTAAATTTATTATGGCAACTCTGTAAAAGTGGTCAAATTCTCAAAATATGATGACTTGCAATGACAGGGAGTTCAACTTTTATGTCTGAGAAATTAGGTTAAAGATATAGATACCATATATATTGAAGTACAGACATGAATACGTACTAAGACAGAATAAAGCCAAGTTTTTAGGATTTCTATTATAAGAATTTTAGGAATAGTATGCATCTAGTTGCAAAAACATGAGAGCAACATTTTCATGAAGAATTTGGTTCCAGCCAAGTCAGCTTCCCTGAGAAAAGGAATTTTTGCAAGATGACTGTATTTTCTTAAATATTAAAATTTTTGCTAGCACAGGCAGGTTATCTTCATGAAAAACAAGCAGTAGCAAAAAAAGGACTTTGCCATATTAAAACAGAAATTTTAAGACAGATAGTTTTCTCTATTTTGATGTTGTCCAAAAAGCCTCTAAAAGCAATGGCTACCTGAATAGCAGACTGATTTAGCGCCTCTAATGAAAAAGACATTAACAAGTAAGCTACATAATCAAGTGGAATAACATGTAAACATAAATACCATGTGAACTCTAAATACATGTTAAATATGTATTTATTTTTGTTCCAGGGGAAAGCTTTTTCTTTCCTACTCCTAAATCTTTATCGACAAAAGAAGAAAAAGGAAAATGTTCCCTTTTCAAACTAACATAATAATTGTGCTCTCCAGCTGTTATAAAATAGAGCACGAATATTCATAGTCCCAATTCTACAATAACCAAGTCAAGAGGATATTCATCA
>JBCJKH010069531.1:0-18322 GCA_039877255.1 Loriculus beryllinus | reverse complement strand
AGTTGCATTCTTTTGATTCTCCTCCCCATCCCTCTGGCAGCAGGGGGAGGGCAAGAAAGGGGGGTTGAGTGAGTGAACGAGCTGCGTGGCTAGGTTTAAAACACGACACTGGCACATAGTACTTCCTTCATGTGTTCTCAAACCCCCACTTCTTTTCTCCAACTACTGCAGTTAGTTTTACAGAAAATATATAGAGAAAATATAGAGATAAAATATAAAATATAGAGATAAAATATAAAATATAGAGAAATATTTTTCTCTATATAAAATCCCCATTTGTTCAAATGCAGACACAACATGTGAGGTACGTTGTTAAAAGCCAAGTTCAGCTCATTGAAACTAACAGACAGATGATTGTAACAGTTTTCTAGGAAAAGATCAAAATGAAAAACTAGGTGATAATTTCCGAGAAGTGTTTCCACATGCACTATATCCCAAATGGGTTTGTTCTTTTTGCAGAACTCTTGTAGACTTCCAGTACACCTATTGCTAGATTTGAGGTCATCTGAAAATAAGTGTAACACAACAGAGGTGGACTTTGTTGGCCAAATAAATTAGGTATCCTGGTTTATTTTGTTTTCCTTGTACTCATTCTAATATATGTTTCTCATATTTAAACAAAACTATTTTCCTTACTTTAGCTAATTAAAAGTATTATTAAAGAAATAATGTTTCATGCCTGGAAAAAGACACATAATGAAAGCAAAATTGCAGTGAGCAGGTAAAATAATGTTTTAATAATTACATCAACTTAAATCGAGTAGTTAATGTCATAGCCATCCAGCCAGGCTGAACAGGTGAGAGCAATGCATGCAAAGACATGTTAGCAATCTAGAATTAAATATCGACACGTAATTATCAGCTTATATGTTCCATAATTGGAGCACTCAGAGGGCTTTTGTTAATTGATGTAAATTTGTTTTCATTAAAGTTAAGGGAGAGCACTTGGGAGGTAACAAACAGTATGTTCAAGTAAAAGCCTTTAGTCTCTTCTGGAGCATGTCATTTTGAACTGTAGTTACACACCCTGAGGATGCTTGTAGGTATTCAAGTGCACAGTTAATTAACTCCATTGTTAGTGAATGCAGTGTCTTCAGCAGATTTTCTATATACTCTGTCTGATGTAGGTTCCATTATTAAAGCAGTAGTATGGTCCCTTCCAATACAAACCATTCTGCAATTTTTGTTTGGCTGTTTTTCTTTTATCAGTACTGGGCTTTCTCTTGGTAAGAACCAAATCAGTACTTTCAATTGAAACCTACTTTTCTTATACACCACCTGTTCTAATGTATAGGAAGTGTTTATGCAGATTGAAAACTGCAACCTGAACTTTAAATAATTCACTTACATATCTTCCCTAAATGTTTATGTAGGTAAACTGATAGTGTCTCCAGTTTGTATCCCCCATGATAGTATATGTTCACTTTAATTAACCTTTTGTGATGTGTAGGGTTTCATATTTTTCACTTGGTAAAATATCTGTTGCAAATGTATTTTTTAACCTGGCATTTTAGATAAAAGTAGCGTGACTAATCCTACAGATATGAAATAAGCAATCTTTACCTATTGTTATAGAAGTTAATTTAAAGACTTGGAAAATATTTGCATGGATTAAAAATTTAGAAATTAAAGTACTTACAGAAATTTGGTAGAGTCGATAAGAACATACCTAAAAGAAGATAACAAAACAATCTGAAAGCTGTTAAAATTTGCATTGATTAAGGGGTATTTTTGCTGTCTCACAGCAGTGCTAAATATTATTCTATTTCCTTCTGACATTTAAAGTGATTAGACGTAAGTGGCATTTTAAAACCTTTTTTAAAAAGTACCTGAGTAACAAAAGGACAGAAGCTAACTTCTGATCATATTGTTCCATTATCCCTGATCTTCTAACTTGGTGTGATTTTACCTTTCTTTTGTGATACAAAGACAGAATGTGAATTTTTTCATCAAGGTCTACTGTTATACACGGAGAAACAGCAGAAGGTACAGTTAAGTACATGCAGTTAGTGAAAAGAATTTCTTGGAAATCTCCCTGCTTGTAATAATAAAATGGAACAAAACATAGTCTGTATTTGTCAAGGACAAGCAATATCTAATTTCCTTCATTAGTGTGTCTGGCTTGCTGCGTTAAGTGAAGAGCAGTGAATGCAATTTAAAGTTTAGCAAGGTTTTTGTGCTGGTTTGCTGTGAAGCTGCCATAAACAATTCTGGGAAATGTGATCTGGATTAAATCAGAAATGTAGAGTTATAGAATTGGCTGAAACACTGTACTAAGCTGTAGTCACCGGGTTATCAAAGTGAGAGGGCATAGGCTGGCATCTGACGGGAGTTTATTCTGGTGTTGCTTCTGCTCAGTGTGTCCATGAATGTTTTGGATGCCAAAAGAGAGTGTTGTATTATAAAGTATGTGGCTAACACCAAGTTTTAATAATGTTTGGTGAGTTGGATTGTTCATGGTCAACAGGATGAATTTCAATAACGAGAAACACCTTTCCCCTCATGCTACTACTGCTGAATCTTCTTTCGGTGATTCTACTGGTCATTAGATTATCTTCTAGTGATGCTGAAATTAAATACGCTAAAACCTGACATAATTGCTCTAAAGTTGTTACCTCAGAGCTATTTCAATAGCAACTATACTTTGGCAAAACCTGGAAGGTCAGCTGGAAAGAAGCCGGGAAACCCAGAAGGTGAGATATACACAGTTTGTTACCTGTGTTTTGTTGTCTTGATTTATGCTAGTGCTTGCTTTGTTTTGCAATTGGTGTATTGGAAAAGCAAAAATACGTACTGTACTGTGAATCCAGTCGGAACAGCATTTGAAAGGCCTTCTGCCTGCCCCAGCCTCCCCTGGCCTTAGGAGCACAAGAAGCTAAATCAGGTATCCACCTTCTTGTGGCAGTTCAGTTGGAAGTCTGTTCCTCAAGACTGGTTTCAGTCTTTAGAGCTGAACATAGCTCATGTAGACTACAAGGATGAATGTTCCCTTTGGGAACACCAATTTTCATGTAGAAGGTAAAGAGCAGAGGACTGAATTTTTTTAAATAAACCTCACATTACGTTTTTACATTTTATGACAATAGAGTGCATGAGTTGCACAGAAGATGGGTGATTCTATGACTCAGGTGACATTCAGCTTTTGATATTTTTAATAAATATACCAATCTTGCGTTTGTGCTTGAGTGAGGGAAGTAGAGTTGATTTTTAGTTGCTTGTAGGCGTTAAAAAATAATTTGAGCAGTTAGTCCACATTTATTATATGCTTAAATCAAAATAGCAGCAAATTGCAAATGAATCTTGTGGATTACTGCTTTCCTCTCTTGTGACATGGAGTATCAACAGCTCTACCCTTAGGCTACAAAGTACAATGATGGTCAAGATCTTTACTGGATTCAGCAGGGCAGAACACACAGGAATGAAAGAAATTAAAGAAAATAATGCATCTCTGAGAGCGAAAAGGTAAGTGATGGTTTGCTTAAATATTTCAAAGCATGAAGCTAAAGCTGTAATCAACAGAAAATAATGGAGGATCTAATACCCAGACATGAAACCAAAATATTCCTCTCTCCTCCTCCCTGACCCTCTGTTCATTAGTCTTTACAAAAGGTAGTCTTTTCAAAACAGGATAACCACAAGTTAGGGTTCGATCTGTCACCAGAAGGCTCTGGAGTGACACTGTTACCAGCTACTGGAAATGGAAGGAATGACGTCTCTGACTACATTCCATGAGAAGACCAAGACCTCACAGCTTCTCCCCCTGCTGGCTATCAGCAACAACCTAGTTCTTCAAAGCCCATGCGTCAGTCAGCCAGGGCTACCTCCTTCTTCCTGTCTTCGGACAGCTTTTAAGTGACAAAACCTTCCAGATGCTGTGCATGTGAGCAAAGCTGTTCAAAATGTATTCACTACTGCTGAGGGATGGGCAGGTGCATAATGGAACAGCCAGAGCTGGCAGTTCAGCTGTGAGGGAAGTCAAAGTATCCCACAGTGCTCCCATGAGCTCTGAGACACTCACAACACAAGTCATATGCCTGTAAGGAGACCTTCCTCTTGCTCTCCGGCTGAACCAAGCTCTCATTCAGCTCCTGTAGTAATTTCAGAGTTACAGCCAAGTACAGCTGCCCCTTACCCTTTCTGTACCATCCTATATGGACAATGTAGGACCAAAACCTCTCCAGAAAAATTCAGTACTGACTAAGCCTTTGTCTTGCCATGGAAAAGCTAAAATACATTAATACTGAAAAATATCTGTGTCTTGAACTGCTACCTGTTTGTCAGTGAGTCTCGTTTAGCATTGCTGGTTTAGTGGAGTTTAAAAGTTAAGTCAATAAGTGTTTTCTTACTGTTTAGAAGTGATGGGTAATACCTCAACAGAATTGAATACAACTGTTATTAAAAATAAAAAATAATCAAATTTAATTAATTTTATGCGCCAGCACCTCGAGATATTTTGTAAGACCTCCTGATAAAACAAGCTGGCATGTAATTGTCTTCATAAGAGCTTACCCTTGCTACAATTACAGCCTTTTAGGAAATATTTGTAGAACTGTATTAAAATGTGGCATACAGACTGCATGTTAATTACAGCTGTATTACCTAGCATAAATATATTGAAACCATGTAGAAGTGGTGATACGGTTCAGACACAGGTTCTGGACCATGTTCCAACTGCCTGAAACTGGTGTGGACTGAAAGTGTTTCAGACTCCAGTTGAATTACTTGTATTTACCTTGTTATAGATAGAATAACATGCAGAATAGCTTACTGATAGCTTGGCTGTAGCCCAAGACCAAATAATGGGTGGGATGGTAAATCAAATAACATTTGTGAATCATGGAATCGTTTGGGTTGGAAGGGACCTTAAAGACCATCTAGTTCCAATCCCCTGCCATGGCCAGTGACACCTTCCACTAGACCAGGTGGCTCAAGGCTCCCTCTAACCTGGCCTTGAACACTGCCAAGATGGGGTAGCCACAACTTCTCTGTGTAACCTGTTCCTATGCCTCACAACCCAATTAAGTGAGTCAAGTAAAAAAACATTTACCCTTCTCTCGGAATCTAGGATAAAAGCATGTTCCTGTGACTTGGATTTTAGAGGACTATGTCAATTATTCCAAGAAACCTCCTTGAACTTTTATGGGTAAATTACTTGAACTCGTCTGTTAGGGGGTTGTCTCCATTAAGTGTGTGTTTAGGCTGCATCCGTTTCTCTCTGTGTACAGGATCTTCCTACACATGAATTTTGCTAGTTTTTGTCACTTTAAGTATCAGCTGTTGCTCTAGGTATGCAGCTCTTCCCTGAAAGGTCTTAAATTGCTCTTAATTGCATAGGTGCAACTACTGCTTAATTTACCACATGGTAAGTGAATTTCTAGATTATTTGTGAAGAAGAAAAGCCTGAAGAAAAAAAGCCTGTTGATCCTGGCATTGTTGGGGATTCTCATGTAAACATATATGGATTTTTATTTAAGCTTTTATGAATAGAAACATATTAATTACATGCAAATAGGAATGGACTTGGTATATCAGCTTTCATGAGCTAGCAGAGCAACTTAAGACAGTGGGTGAAATCACCTGTTTCCCATCCTGTCAGAGCACCTGGCTGTTCTGTAAAAGAGGCAGGAACTCTGTGCATCAATTTGCTTTGCAGATTTATGTAATTTAAGCCTCCTAGGGGGAGAAAATGGAAAGGCATCATGCATGTTTCAGATTTAACTTAAAACCTCACCAAAAGAATGACTAAACTGCCATTTTCCTGCATGTAGTAGATCATTCAAAGGAATAGTGATTGCAGGCACTCTTTCAAGCTGTGGTAAGACACCTTCATTCAAGAGGCTGAAAGGAAAATTGCCTTTCCTGGATTCAGCCAGCTGGCCTCATCAGTGTCTTGATATTACAGCTGAACCCAGGACAATCAGTCTGGACAGTAAATCCAGACTACATTTAGTGTAGTTGTTTATGGAATTCTCTGTGTGTTACCCTTTTGGATGTCTAGTAGATACACAAGTAAACATGGTATGAAGGTCAGCTTAGCTTTAGTTGAGCAGAACTTTGTTCCTTCCCATGGAAAGTCTGCAGCCCAAATGTAAAGCTGTTCTATATTAAGTATCTTCTTTCAGTAATGTTTTTAGGATGAGCTTTATTTTAATATAGGACATAGATTAGTAGAATATTTGAGCTACAAGTGTATTTAGAAAAGGTAAAGCTCCTTTTACAGGTAGCATGTGACGTTCAGCTTCCTCATTTGAGAACAGAAGCAGAAAGAACAGATATTCAGTGCTCAAAGCCATTGTCAAGAGTACTTGCAGAAGACATTTTTGTCAAAAATCATGGATATTAGTCCTGCTGCTCCTGCTTGTAATGTGTTTACCACCACTCCTATGCTTTGGTACAGTTCAACTTGAATTCAGATCACTACAGCACTGTGATTCCCAGCAGGCTACCAGCCAGCCTACTTTCTTCAGGATATTTTTCCTTCTGTATTACCTGCACAAGAAGCTGCCCTAACCCAATTTTAGATCCCTGCACATCCACCAGTCAGCATGCAAGTAAGTGGCTGTATTTTGAGCTCATGCTGACTAAAACTCGCCCAGCATTTAGGCAGGGAGTTTTACAAGTGGCATAGTTAGAAACTGTTAGAAAAGGGGATATGCAGAATGGCAAAACCTATTAACATTTATTCTTCTAGACAGCAGATGGCTTAAAGTGGTTATGACTTTTCACCAATGCAGAAATTTACCTTCATCCTCTAAGAAATTGCACTGCTGCCTGATAACGTACCAGATTCTATAATACATTTACCTATCCAAGGGACAAGTCTGTGGTAGCTGCAGCTCTAAATAGGCTTTCAAAGGTTTGTAGAACATGTCAGTTTCACTAACAGTCCATGGGAAGATCGAGTTCCTGTAATGACACACAATTAGGGTTTCTGGCATGTTGCTGGAAATCAGAGTGCTTTTTTTTTTTTCTGAAGAGGAAGACTGGTTTGCCCCTTGCGACTACAGAGAAAGCATGGTAGAGTATACCAGTGTACCACATGCTCCAGGGGCTGCCATTCCCTCCTTGCTTGCACACGCAGCTGCGGGCAGGGAAGAAGAGCCAAGAGCTTCCTTTATTTTGGCATGACTGCAGACATTATCCTGTGCCAAACAACCTCCTTTACCAACTTCCATGTTTCTTTTTAAAACCATATGGGCTTTCTTTACTCACAATTCTTGGTAGCAACTACCAGTCCCATTCTTTCAAATAGGGTGTACTTCAGCTGCCTTCAGTTACCCCCACCCAGTTTTCTTGTTAGGAGAACATAAAGCCGCATTTGTTGCACTCTCTCCTCTTTTCAAAACTAACACTTGCAAGACTGAACCACAAACAGTAACAAAATAGACTGTGACTGTACCAGTATTTACTTTCTAGGTTATGCCCTATTTATTTCTACCTACCCTGATGTAGCTTTACATTATTTCTCATAAACTGAACACCGAATCTTTGTATATGTTCATGTGTCTTCACTATTTCATAAATTATTAGCTCATACCTACTTTATAGAAAGATCTGGGCCACAATCATCAAAATTAGTGTTTAGGAGCAAATACTTCAGACAATCAGGAGTTCAAAAGGTGTATCATGGAAGTAAGGGCTGAGTTTTCAATTTTGAGAAAGTAATTATTTATCACAAGTTTAAACTGAATTTTAGTTATTTAAGTACTTAGATGAGCAAAACTGAGATGCTAAAGTCCATTATTTTTGCTTCTGAACCCATATAATAACAAATATTCTGAGATTAATAATTTGATACATAATTTGCAAGGTAAGAAATTAAAATACACACAGTAACCCACTTCAGCATACTGCTTCTCCCATCAGCCTAATCTCAATTCGTCTCTTATAAACATTTATCTATTAGTATCTGTCTTCCCTTCATTATTATATAAGGTAACTTTCATCCCCTAACTCATCTGAGCAAGCTCTCCCTATAAAGGATATAAAGAAAGGCATGGGGAAAATCAAAGTGATTCTTTGATTCCACATGAATTCTTTGGTGATGCTGGGGAGAGATGCAACTTAATGAAAGGCAACAATTCCATTTTACACCTCATTCAAGGAAGACTTTTTCACAGATCCTTTAACACCTCTGATACTCAAGCAGACAACCCCCTTCAAAGAATTATACTTGGTTTTAACACACTTTAAAATTGTTCACACATTCAGCACCCTTTGCAGTGTGACTTTTATAAACATAGCAGACGACAGGATGCAGGTCAGTTATACAGGTACTTTATTAATTTCAAGCGATTGCCAGCTCCCAACATCCTTCCACCCGAGTCACAACATTACACATACTGTAGAAGGTTGCTCTACCTCCAGCAGTGTCACAGACTGGTCTGCCTTCTGCATACAGGCCAATACACACACAAAGGTTCTTCAGAGGTTTAATGCCACTTACCCTATGTATGGAGATAAAGTATTATTAAAAAGCTTTTAAAGGAATCATTATTTTTATTAAAAACTCTTAAACAGTTTTAAATTATAGTAGTAAACAGCAAGGCAATAAACACACATTCTAACTGCACAGGGCTGATATCCTGTGTTTTCTGAATGCTTGGCAAGCTAAACATGTTAAATGTGAAGCACCTTGTCACCACGAAGGAGAAAGAAATAGAAATTAACATAGTAGCTTTAGCCAAACTTCATACATGTAGGGCCTTGCTCAGGTTAAGATACAAATTACATCTTCATGTACTGGAGGAAAAGTTAAATTATCCTCCCTCTTAGGTCAGCTGAAAAATAGCTCAACACAAAACCCCTGTTTCTTGCACAGCTCTTCTATTTGCACCAAGGTGCAACCACTGAACTATTTAGCTGACTGCAGAGGGATGAGCAGCTACTCTGCTCTCCTTACAGACCACAGGCTACTGGGACAGATATTGCCTGAAACTGGAGAGGTTACTTCACAGTGTCAAAAAGTCCTCAATTATGGAGGCCTTTGAAGCCAGAACAAAAGGTTTTCCATTGTTGCCAACAAGAACTATCAGCTGAAGCTGATACTGGACAGAGGACTGAAACCCATTGGTTTTGAATAACCCATCAGTTAGTCCTCTGGATCAGTAATAATTTAGGAGAATTAAAATAAGTTACGAACCTACTGAAGTTAAAGAAAAAAGGTGTATTGCCGGCTTAAATATTTGCTAGTTAACACACAGGTATTTTAATCAAATACAATGGCAGATTTTTTCCTAAAATTTCACGAGTTTTGTACTGATCATCATTCTAGCATTTAAAAAAACTTCATTTAAACACTAATGCTCAGTTACCTACATTTAATCACAATAAAAGAAAAATAAAAGTATCTTCAACCACAAATGAAATGAACACATCTATGTGACAAATTCTAAATCAGAAAGTATGCTTCAGGAATTATCAGTACTGCAGCAGTGTTAATCAATTCTAAATTGGAATGCTGGAAACCAAAAGATTAAGACAGAACTACACGAAGAGTATTTTTGTATCTTTTATAGGACAGAAACCTTTGTTCATGTCTTCTGGTAGCCATCATCTTCTTTTGAGCTGCACCTACAACACAAAGAACAAGTGAACGAGCAACTTTATGCTTCTCCAGGATAGCTCAAAACAGTTCTGTAGGCATTAGGGGCATCTTTTCTACTGCTTTGTTTCTGTATCACCAACTCATTTCACTGTCTTATATCCCTATTTTATGAATCAAGTAGAAAGCAACAGAGAGACTAAGCTATTACTACATCTGTGTAAAACTGCCTTCAGAAGTGCTGCCTATCTTCTAAAAGTGAAAGCTACTCTCTGCATTTAACTAGCAAGCAACTAGTGTTTCATTAAGCATGAAAGCTTATTTTTTTTATTATTTCCTGTATGAACAAATACCTTAATACATGAAATTAAGGAGAGTATATTTTTATTAAGAATTTGACAATATAAATTGAGAAGAGACAGGCTGAAGGTTCCAAATTGGCATACAAAACCACCCATCTCCTGCTTGTTTTCGTACTTCATTACATCTCCTTGGTGGGGTATTCCCCACCAGCAGAATGACTGCTTTGTGTCATTTTTCCACTCTTGAGTGCACTAAGAGTGCATGACTGTTGCCATTATGTACCTAGACGGATACAAAAACCCTTCTTAATTCAAAGTATTGCAAAGTATGTGAAACCGGTGGGGTTTTCACAGCTTGTCCAAATATATTAATAAAAATGAAAAGATGAACTTAACATTGCCAAAGAGAACATTAAACCAGCAGTATGGACCTGCAAAGTCTGATTCTGTTTTCCTCACCCTGCATAACCAACTCAAATGTTTCAAGCCCTTCTAACTTGTTGCTAAATGTTTATCTACACATGCTGTCAGAAATAACCTTGTTAGGAAGGTGAAGTTGGTGTCTCAGCAAATCAGACCCATGGAGTAGGCGTTGAGTGGCCTGTGACTCGCTTTCCTTTTTCTCTTTCAGCACCATCAAAAGGAAAAGTGAGAAAAACAGCACAAACATTAGTTAAAGCCTGAATTTAATCCCATGTCCTACAGGAATAATTTCATTACAATGAAAGCAGACAGACATTATCTGAAGGGGCTTTTGTTTTTCTTTAAGCAGTGATAATTATAGATCTAATTAACATAGGCTACAGCTCCCCCAAAGATCATAATGTTTAATAATCCCTTTAATTAAATCATTAATAGGAAATGCAGGGGTGGATATTACGAATTACCTGATTTACCATCACTGAAGACAGATTCTTTTAAAAATGGCTACAAATGCCTTGTTCACAAAAGACTTTATTATCTAATGATGCATACTGAAAACATACAGAAATCTGCATGGTCCACTTTACATGCAGCAGAACAATCTTCACTTTACAATAAGTAAGTGTCAACTGTTTTATGCAAGAGACAACACTTTAAAGTCACATTTCTTAAAGAAAAGCTTCATTTACAAAAGAAATAAAAGGTAAAGAAGCAATTACCGCTTTTAAAAAGCAGCTGCTTTGTTCAAGAGTGGAAGGTTTATGCCTGTATTGAAAGACAACATGATCACAAATAATGAAAACAATGAACAAATGAAACACTTTTAGCATAAAGCAGTACACTTTCAAAATGACATACAAATAGTTAAAAATCTCCTTATGTTGTCTATCTAACCTTTAGATATAAGGTCTTTTGAATGAGATCCCAACAATTGTAATTACTAAATGAAAACTCTCCTTTAAGTGTCTGTTCTATGTCATAGTGAACTGTATTTAACAAAATGTATACAAAGTTTATAGCAAGTTGATTAAAAAAATTAAAGGAATAAGAAACAGTACACTGAAGGCGCTCTATCCATCAGGTGCGCACTCTCCAAGTCTTACATGTGATGAACAGAACAGAAGTTGTAACTATGCCACGGTTACAATGCCAGAAAAGAAAACACGGTCATTTATCAAACATGCAGGGAATTCTGCCACAATGCTATTGTCTCTCATTTGTCAGTTGTTCCAGTAAAATAACAGCTTAAACACCAGTGATGTTGATGGGTTAGCTTACCTTCAGTGTACTGAAAGTTGTACACAACCTGCTTTAAAAGAGGAGACCATCCCTGCGGGCAGGCTCAAGAAGGAACAGACCCCCTTCGGCACTGACTACACCAAGGGCATGCTGCTGTGGCCTGCACACACACACCTAGGAAAATGTGAATATAAACAGCATTTATGCTGGCCATTTTTTAAAGACAAAAATGAAGCCAAGTCTGCTAAAAACAAATCAACCACCCAGTATTACTGCTCTTTTTTTTTTCTTTCTTTTTTTTTTTATAACAGATGCTTTTTTCTTTTTATAATATATACGAACTGCAACCATATACATTAGCATTGTACTTCTGTGCAGTCTTGGCAATTAAAACAGTTCTACAGTGAAAATTTTCACATAAGACACAAAACAGAATTACTCTAACATTTCTAAAAGAAATATCAGCCTTGATGTTAATTCAAATGCATCATTGCTTCCTCAACTTTGCAGGGGAAATATTTATGTTTATATACATTAATAACTGCTGTGAAATTTCTTCAGTCTTTGTATCTTAATTACTCAAACCCTTTGAACTTCTTCATCTGGTTTAAATTTTTTCCTGGATGAAGGCGTGCTGCAGAGCCTGGTTGATGCTAATCCGTTTGGCTGGGTCTAACATTAGAATCTGGTCCAACAAGTCCTTTAGCTGGTGTACTTTTTTACGCTGGTCTTCAGGGAGTCGTTGGCACCCAATCAAGTCTGCTAACAGGTCCTTGGTTGGATTAATGGTGCTCATAACAGTAACTTTCTCCTACAAATGCAAAAATGACAACCTTGTAGAAGAGAAGGCATGAAACCTCCTATCCCTTTTACAGAGGTTTAGCAGCAGCTTTTCTGCACGGTTATCTCACATCTGATTAGGAATGCCCTTCATCATCATACAGCTTTGTAAATCCTCATGCAGACAAAGGAAAGGAGTGGAAGCAATGCCATCAGAGGTAGGCCAGACTGCGTCTTTTGGCAACAGCAGGTGCAAATATGAAACTTATGTCCCAGTTAACCAAGAACACAGTTTTTAGCAGGGCCTGTTGCGATAGATGTTACATAAAATAACAGTGACCTCCAACTTAAGCATATTATACTTAAGTTGGACAAACTTCTCTAAAAGGAAGGCGGAATTTCTTTTATTAGTAATTTAAGAACAGACTATGTGGAGATATCCTGTATACCTACCAAGATTAAGTTTAAGATTTTTCTTAAACACATTCCTGAATTGTAGGAAAAATCCTCTGTTGCCACACTACTGCAAATGGACATTCAAATAGTTTTAAAAAATCATATTTTTAATTAAGATGACAAGGTATATTTTGAAGGACTGTAATAGTAGGAAAGCTTGGTAAAAATAGGCTGTCGACACAGTAACAACTTACCCTTTCTGTCACTTTGTCTACTTCTATATACATAAAGTTGAGATTTTGATCAAAGTGCTGATCTTTGAACACACCTTTTCGAATCATCTAGAAAAAAGGGAGAGGCAAATTTCAGGCTAATTCTCTGTGTCACAAATTTCACAATCAACATTAATGTCTAACAACTTACTGCAACATGAATAATTTACTAATAATGAAAAATATATCAAAAAGACAGTAAGAAATGTCTAGATAGAGTAAAAAAAATACTGTTCAAAACATATGAAAGGACACTGTATCTTCCATTAACTTACGTACTTTTTTTCAGGTCACTGCTTAGGTTTCTGTTTTCACTTTATATTTAGTCTATGAAAAAGAAGCTGTATACTTTCACTTCATAAGATTTCAAATCAATATAAATTATATACTGTCAGAGAGATGTCTGATATTGACTTGCTGTTAGGAGATATATAGGATAAGAAAGAGAATTGAGAGAGAAAAAAAAGTATATTCTACTGGTCACTACAGCAGTTTCAGATATTAAAAACATATACTTATTTTTCTTACCTTATTTGGCATCTTTCCTTTGAGATCCATGGCTAGTTTCAACATATGGTTATTGGTTTTGCCAGGAAAGAGTATTTTTCCTGTATAAAGTTCATATAATGTGCAGCCTACAGACCACATATCTATACCATAGTCATAGATCTTTCCTATAACTGAAAGAGAGCAATTCAGTTAACTCCATAAAGCTAGCCTTAAATTATATCACAAAAGCAGACAGATGAAAAAAATCTGGTTTGTCACTATGTTGGTGCTCTTCCTCTTAGGAATAAAAAGTTACCACAGAAGGAGAATGCAAACCTTTTACAGGATCCTTATTTCAGAAAGGGAGGTTTTTATTTAATACCCAAACTAATCAGCATGAATTAAGTTAGTAAGAAGCGAGAAGTCAGAACAATACCTCTAAATTAAAACATAATTATAATAAACCAGAATGACTTCTCCTTGTCCTCACTGAGCTGACCACCAACATACACAAAGAGTCACACAAGCATGCTCTCAAAGTCTGAATTTTTGACTGCCACCGTATCTCCAGAGTGATGTTTTGCTAAGACCAAACAGAGAGTAAATTCAAGTTGAATTCTCATCTGCTGGGACTGGTACATCCTGCTACTGCATTGTAAATACTGCTTATGATACATGTAGACAATCTAAAAGGAAACTTACTGATTTCTGGAGCTCGATAAAATCTACTAACTAGATATGGTGTGATGTCATTATCTGCAACATGCGAAGCTGATCCGAAGTCACAAAGCTTTAATATTGTTTTAGACTCATTCACCTGAAAGTTAAACATAAATATGCATTAGCACTATTTGCAGAATTGCTGATAGCACTGTGAAAGTGACAATACATTTAAGCTGGAGATAAGAAAAGCATTCAGATTTAAACTGGAAGTTCTTCCCATATTTCAACCGTTCCCTCTGTACTCTAAGGAAACCGTAAAACTTTCTTAACTTGAAAGTGACAGATTGTGTCTTCAGAGTCTACAAAACATAAAAAGGTCAGTTTCACATAGTCTGCTCTTATCAAAATATCGTTGGTGGACCCAGATTTCATTCCAGATACTGAAATTCTATCAGTTTAGACTTCCAACTCTGGTTTCCAGAGTACCACTCCTAAAACAGCATATTCTTCACACATCTTATGCTTATATAGTAAGTTTTACTGCTGTGATGGCCAGAAGAGAACACTTTGAGTAAAATAAAAATCTCAGTTTGTCACAGGAATGACCATCAAGAAAAACAAAGGAAAAATGTTTTGATTCCTCTGATGCAGCTCTCACCGCCTTTTAACCAGAACACTCAATGGAAACAGAAGAGGAAGAGAAGCAGTAAGGATTTTTCCCCATTATCTCATTCACATAAACAAAACCTCCATCCATACTCAACCTCCTTCCATTTTGCAGAAAGCAAGAACATTCTTCAACTAGTGATTGGAAAAGGTCCCAAGATTTCTCCTAAGAAAGGATACTGTCTTAGTTCAGAAGATCTGCTTTCTACAAGATACAAGTGGATGCAGGTTTGTCTGAGAAACATATTAAATAGAAGATTTTCTTTAGATGCTGTATTATATTTCTTACTATTTATACCACAACAGCATTTTATATCAATGGTAAACCCTTGATGTTTTCACTTACAGTAAATTTTGTCTTCACCTAAACTAATGGAATATTGTTAATTTCAAATACTTCATTTCACACTACAGACTGTACAAAATAAGTTTCAATTATTCATTACTTACCAAAATATTATCTGGTTTAATATCTGCATGTAGGATATTGCATCGTTTAAGAAGCTTTAAAGCCAGGAACAACTGCTGGCTGTAGGAACGCACAGCTTTAATGTGGAGCCCAACATCTTTCCCGTACTTCTTCAACACCTCTCGTAAATTCATACTATTAAAAGAAAGAATGGGAGAGAGAAAGAATAGAGAAAAGCTTAAAAAAGAAAACTAGCTGCCTCCTAAAACTGTAAGATAAACTTGAACAAACCAGTTAGCTGTAGCTGTTTCTAGAGAAAAGCAGCATTCAACATACATACCACTCTGTTAGCTACAGTAACAAAAATGCTCATCAACCAGATCTATCCTATACTGTATAATTACTTACTAGACTAAGCTTACTTTTTTCAGAACACCTTTAGAATCAAGATCAATTTGAGAGGATTTATTTGTACATGAACAATGTTTTCTTAAGAACTGTAAAGCCTCTATCCTTGTTTTCTTCAGAAATAAGTAACAAAGGAAGTAAGATATTAAGTTGAGGAGGTGATTTTTTGGCAAGTTCAACAGCAGATAAAAAGATGACAATTCCAGGACAAAACTAAGTTCCCTGCACTCTTAAATCTTGGCAATAGAACAAGTATCAAAACAATAGCCCAAACCAGAATGGCAGTGATCACTCAAAAGTACTTTACTTTTAACAGAGAACCCCAACATTTGACATTTTACCTGAGTGGCTCAAATACCAGACAGAGATGTTGTTTGTGGTAGAAATGTCTGAACAACCGTAGACAGTGAAACTTGTCATCAGGATCTGCATCATTGAGCTTCTTCAAAAATTCCAGTTCTTTTAGGCCAGTTTTTTGCCTTTAAAAGAAGAAATGGTTGTAAAACAAAATCAGTGAAATCCTAATACCTTTTTCTAAACCTAGACATTCACTCGCATGGTTGTAACTATCCAGAAATGAAAATGTGTCCTGTCATTACTTAATGTACCACAGCTTAAAACAAAACATCTCAACAGCAGTTTGCTGTCTGTCCACACGCTGGGAAAGTTTATTTAATTCTTGTTCTTCAGTGTGCCTTTGTAAATGCTTCAGCCTTTCCACCTCCCTCCCAGCTGCATATAGAGCTATAATTAGATTTCCTCCTGTAATGTGACACTTCAGTTTCAAAGAGCACTCAGGAAGTTCACTTAAAAAAAACAAACAAAAAAACAAAACAAAACCCCCCCAAAATCCCCAAAAAAACCAAACAAAAAAATCAAACCCACAACAAAAAACCCCAGAAAGTATTTAAACATATAGGCTATTAAAATTTTCTAAGCTAAACTATGTATCTAGACTGACTGATAACTGCCTTTTTACGTTGGTAACATACCAAACTGAAATAGTTATTACCCTCCTTGAAGAAAAAACCACACACAAAACTTTCCTAGACACCTATTCATATAACTCAAAATAACCCAGTTACACACACAGCAAGACATCTTTTAGAACTTCCAAGGTAAAATGCATGGAGAAGATTTTCATTTGTCTTTAATGCAAGAGGACATATGTGACTGTAGAAATACTGCAGCAGGTACCAAAAATGAGTATTACAGACAAGTCCTCACACAAAGCAGTTTCATAGATCATACTTGTTCACTCATTCTGAAAGACCTAAATTTTTTTTGTATTTCAATAGGGAGACTTCCACCCTTTTGCTATATCCTACATACACGGAAACATGTAAGTTGCAGATGATCAATTAGGAATCAACTCATAACCTGCCAACTCAATTTCGTCCATCCAAACAAGGTTTTCATAGAATCATGGAAAGGTTTGGGTTGGATGGGACCCTAAAGATAATCTAGTTCCAACCCCCTGCCCTGGGCAGGGACACCTCACCCTAGACGAGGCTGCTAAAAGTCACATCCAACCTGGCCTTGAACACTGCCAGGGATGGGGTAGTCACAACTTCTCCGGGCAACCTGTGCCAGCATCTCACCACCCTGATAATAAAGAATTTCATCCTAATGTCTACTCTAAATATACCCTCTTTCAGTTTAAACCCATTCCCCCTTGACCCTGTAAAAAGTCCCTCTCCATTTTTACATTTTAGAGTTCATAACTGCCATCTCAAAAATTTTAGGGCTGGGCAGGCCTCACAATTAACTGTAACTGTGTTTCTTGCTACCACTGTTCCCTGCAGTTTTGCAAATGAGAAAGTGCCTGATGAAAATCAAGTACCCTTCTTCCTGTGATAGCTGTAATGTGTGGATACATAGTCCTCAAGCGCTTCCCATTATCTGGCTCATATTAGCAGAAAAGGCAGGAATCACAGCTGTAATCTGTTACTTCACTTGAAACAAAGGGAGATTCAAATCACACCATGAAATACTTGCAACTGTTACATATGCTTTGTTATTATCAAGCAAAAACATTACTTACATAAGTTCGTTGTTCCTGATGATTTTAACTGCTACTTCTTGGTTTGCTCTTGCCATGTCCCTGGCTCGCACTACGTTACTGAAGACTCCCTGACCAGTGTAACCATAGACATTGTAACGTTTATCTAGAACTTCACCTATATTAACACCTGAAGGATAAAACCAAGCAATTTCAAGTTATGAGTGACACACATAATGGATCTTCACATGAAAAGTAAACCATTCTGTATAAAATTCAAGGAAACAGGATAAATCAGTTTCACCGCATACAATGTTTTTATCACCTAGCGTTGTGGAAATCATGGGAAATAAACTGTGATTCTGTATGCCTTGATTTTTTAAGTAACTGAGGTTAAAACTTGCATGCTCATTTAATCCATCACATTACACACTTAATGAGGTACATTGACATGAGAATAACGGCTCAGCAGCGTTACATGAGGATCTTTTCCATTCAGCACCCTTGCTCTACCTGTCCTTGCAAATCAATAAATACAACTTACGGTAATAGCCCTCTGCATCAGTCCAGTTATCCCTGAGATTGGGGTTTTCTTTGAAGTCTTTTCCAAACCCAGCAGCCCTTAGACGAGCACTCTGAAGAAAGAAAAAAACCAAACCAACCCCAAAAATGCCGGGGTAGAGCTGAGAATGTCTGTGATATTTTGGAACACATACATGAAATTTTCCT
>JBCJKH010069529.1:0-14165 GCA_039877255.1 Loriculus beryllinus | reverse complement strand
CCCCCCCCCCCCCCCCCACCAAAACCAAAAGAAAGAGGATTTATTCTCTGCATTTTTCAACCCCCAAAGTAAGTGTGGTTTCCTTACACTTCTCTAAGTATCACCCATACTGTTGTGTCAACATTGTTAGAGATGTCTCTTTAAATTGATTTTCGGTGGTTGATTTTACACATTTTTATTCTATATAAAGATGGTAAAAGGGAGTTATTTTTTGGTGGTTGCTATTGGGTTTTGTTTGTCTTGGCTCACAACCTCTGGAGACCATGGCCTGTGTTTCTCCTGCCCTGATGGCCAGACTATGAACTGATTTCAGCTGCCAAAAGATTGTTGGCACAATTTCTAGACTCCTGGCTTTCCAGTGAGTGCAGAAGAAATCTTTATGATCATCTCAATCTGACCTGGATAATACAGGACAATGAAACTCACTGAGTTCTTAACTTCTGGATCAAATTTAATTTCCGTTCATCTTATAATACATTTTTGGAAAGCAACCACAATTAAATAAACTTCAATACTCACAATATTTACTAAGTACTTCCAGACAGTTTTTGTGTTCTGTATTATTCAAGCTAGCAAGTAAAATGGAATTTTGACCCAAATATATGTAATCTGATTATATTCTTGTTTAATGTTTATACACTGTACAATCTAATCCTGCCTAAGGTATACTGCAACAGCATAACGCAGGAAGAAATTCACCAGAGAAAACATAGGTCAGGAAATGACAAACGTAAAGTCAATTCCATTTTTACAGTGTTTAGATTTGCTCATTTTCACTTAAAATTACAGAAGTCTTAATTTAATTGTCTAAGAGTAGATGACCCTGCTGAACAGTCTGTTAACAGGAGCAAGAAAACAAAGAATACAGAAGGCAGCTAGGGTAACAAAGACCACTACAGGCAGAAAGGTCTACTGGAGAACTGATTTTAATTTATTTATTTATGTTAAGAGAAGCATAATGACCAGGTCAACAGAGACAGCAATGCTGAATACACTCTTTAGTTCACAGTAACTTACATTCTCTATGTTACCCCAGTATATTGTTTGCTCCATTAATCACAAAAAAGACTGTAACGGTAATATCAAATAAATCTAAAACTATTATGTCTGACTCTTGTCAAGTACAGAACAGGCACCAAGTCAGCAAACATGATGCATCTGTTATATTGGTTGACACACCACTTCATGTAAAGCATTTTGTAGAGGTCAATAACTTCAAATCTTGACAACTCCTAATTGAGATTACTATCACAAGGAAACAGCTTGAAATAGTGTAGCTCAATAAAGAGAATTTTCTTCCTCACAGTTAGTAAATGTGACAGCTTGAAAGGTGAACATGATAATTTTTACCAGGAGACTAACACTCACTTTCTAGCCTGGAACATAACTGGAATGGAATGGGGACGTTGAAGAAAAAAGAAAAGCATTGTTATGGAACTATTATTATTTTCTTAAGTTTAAAAGTGCTAGAGTCATGCAGTTTAGTTAATCCAGTTAGGATGTATTGGTTTTACTCCCCAACAATATGCACCTCAGAGCTGGCAACATGACAGTCTTCACAAACATTGCATACAAATGATAATCAGAATAGCAGAGTATGCACATTTCTCTTCAATCTGAAACTATTATTTAGGGCTGACCTAAGGTTTGCAAGCACACTTCAGGGGTTTGTATTCTTTACACTGAGAAAGAAGTTACTATTACTGGTTTTAAAAGAAAAGGTAATATACATCTGCAAAGCTGGATACCATGACTTCTGTTGTAGACTAATGAAAAACAGCAATCATTCATCTCTATCTTCCTCTTGACTATGACACTTTTCAAATGATTAAAGACACTCGGAAAAAAATTTCTGTGTTCACATCTTCATATAGTGTGGTCTGGCTAAAAATGTTTGAGGATAAAAATGTTCTTCAGTCGTATGTATAAGACTTGATATAAGTCCTACCTAAAAAGCATGCCATGCTACATGTAAATGCACTCACTAAATTAATCCCCAAGCACTATTATTAAATTAAAAGCTTTCTTTCAAAGGATGAATATGCTGACCTTGAGACTGTGTCAAAAAGTCTACTTCAACAGTTGTGTTATTTTCTTTTCTGAATTTCTTTCTCCATTAAGACCAAACAGGTAAGATTTAGTTTCTAAATCACTAGTGTTGATTTTGAAAATATCATATAGTAAAAAAGAAATAAACCTTAAATCCACATTCAACCTTTTTCTGCTGTGCTGTAAGAATGAGTCATATTTACCTTCATCCTTCATCTTGGCTCATCCTTTCCCTGGTAGTTAACTCAGGTAAGCTCTTTAACCCACTCCTGCTCTTCTATGCAACTAATGCATATTTTACAGAACTAAAAGTAAACCACAGCATCCATGCTATGGCTGTATCAGGTAACAAATAAAATACCTAATCCAAAACATATGATGACGACCAAATCAAAATACCAGATCTAAAGACTAAAACAATGTATTATTCTTGCTCTAATTAACTTCTAGACCACTACTTAAACTTGTTTAGCATTTAAAATTGAATGCACATTCAGACTTTGTATTGCATCCTGACTATTCTCACTCCCTTCATGATCAAAGCACAAGTGTAACATAACAATTTTATATGTCTGAATAAGTTAACTGTCAATTGATGTAACGGGGAATAAAGTAAAAAGAATAGCAATATTAATGTCCTAACTTTCAGTTTTCTTAAATATAAAACAAATAGCTAACAACAACAACAAAATGTATTTGACAGTCTTTTTTCTGTGATAGGCTTAAAAAAGAAAATATTTTATAGCACTGGAAAACACAAATAATCCTATACTGTAAACTGCAAACCAAGTAGTCCGTCAAATGCCAACTGTTGTGCTAGTATGCATTGTCAGCACTGAGACTGCTTTGAGCAGTCTTTATAAAATACAGTAACATCATGCAAGGTTTGTTAGTTTTTTTTTTTTTAAATTACAATTTATTTATTAAGTAATACATGCAGAAATAATAAGTCTTCCATTCAGGTAAATGCCAGCCACCCAGGTATAGATTTAGACTGCCATTTGTGATTGCAAACAACTGAGACAATACATTTTAATGGCAACTAAGACTCTTGCCAACTTGGCTAACTGTAACACAATATATTTGGATTTTACAAAAGCATAGCACAAGAAATACTATGGTGAAGTCTACTTAATCCCCTGCCCACAAAATACTGAACAGACACTGTCCAGGTTCTGCTCATTTTACGAGCAATTCACCTGCTTTTTTAAAAAAAATGATAATTTCTAAGACCAACAGTAAGAAGGAAGCAACACTGTCCTACCTTTATTCCATTTATCTTCTGTAGATTAAAATGGTTCAGTCTAAACAGAACATAGTATTTCCACAAAGTGAAGTTTACAACTGGATTTCCCTGAGGGTCAACTGTCAACTGTTCAATGCGATGCATCTGAGCTAATGCATTGAATTGCTGCAGCGTCACAAGATTTGTCTCCTTAAGCTTCAGATGCTTAAAAATAAAAAAATAAAAAATAAAAGGTAAGCCACAATAAATTAGATCAGGAACCCATAAAGAGTGAACACAAGGATCCTTATTCTGCGCCACTCAAACAACTTTCAAACTCGAATAAACAGTCTTTAGGCCTGATGAAGCAACTGAGCTCACTTCATTTGAGGTCTCTGTGGCAAAACCAATTGGTATATTACATTTAGTTAAAATGTCAACATTACATGCCCCTAAAAAAAGCCTTTAGTAACAGCACTACTGTTTTCAGTGTTACAAAAAGCAGTGATACTACTTAAGCAATGTTTATTTTAATTCTGCAAGTAAAGCAACTGCAACATCCACACATAAAAGTAAACATAATACATACTTTTAAATATTCTGCTTTTTTAGCCATAGCAGGCTGGCACTAAGTCCTACCCTCCTGCTTCTTTGAACCATGCCCTACATCAGTGGTCTAGAGCACTGTACAGCTGGCTACACAGTACCATTACTGAGGGAAGAGGAGAAATAAATGATTGCGAAGATGAAAATTTAGTTGAGATTCTGCTATCCCCCACAAATTTACACACACACAGTGAATAAATCTGTGGGGAATTGAAAACAACACTACCTTATCTCAACCTAGCCATTAAGTTCCGTTATACTCAAAACCTTAAGAAGCAGGGAGCTCTCAACAGGCTTATGAGTAACAAGTTGCTTTATATATGTTATCAGTACTTTATTATTTGCTTCAAAGTGACTGATTTAAATGTCCAAGGAAAAATGAAAAAAAGATAATAGTAAAGGGATGTCTCATTTATGCTGTTTTGCTTCACCATGGACTGAGGAATTCCAAAGCCATAAAATTCAAAGGGGTTACTAGCTATCTCTGAATTACACCTCTCTCTTTTTATTCTATCAGCTATCTGATCTTCAAACTCACAACAAAAATGAAGGACTCCTGACACCATGGATCCATAACAATAATAACATAATCAGCTAGGTCAAAGGAATGAACAGAAATAATAACCAGTCTGAAAAGAAAACATCATCCTGTGTAAGAATCAATTTTTAAGTTAATGAAGTTAAAGTTATTGTTACAGGATAACACCAAGCAAATATGTAATTCACAAACATATCTATTTATTTGAAAGCACTCAAGGGTGACTGTGCCAAATTAAGGTTCTACTAGAGAATACGCATTCCATAGCTGTTCACACAGCTGAAATCTTACCACAAAATTAGGAAATTTTATCTTCAGTTTAGTTAACACTTGAACAATTTCATCAAATTCTATGAACATAAAGGAGACTGTGACAATAATTCCAGCTGTCTGAACACTCCAGTTTCGATCCAGGCACTCCAGCGCACCAGCACCATACAAGCAAAGAGTATCTCCTTCCACTTCCACTAAATGAGACTCAAGAACAGACAAGCCTTGTACTGCACTGCTCAATATTGTATCAAGAGACCTGCAGGGAAATAAAAATGCAGTGATGTCAATGAGATTATTTTGAGATAGTAACATGACTCTACTGAATGATCGTCCATTCATTTACCAAAATCCTACTACATTAATTCATCTGGTTCAAAACCATAAAGGGCTGGAAAATCCTCTTTCCATCAAGCAATACTGCAGATGCTCTACTCCTTAGGCAGAAAGGGTCTGGGTGTATTTAGGCGGGGGGGTGGGAGGGAGGGCAATTTGAGAGTATTAAATAAACTAAGAAGTCACTCTTATTTAATAATTTGCTAAGAGTTTTTAATTCAGAATTCTAACTTATGTTGTGTTGCTTTAGATATCTAAAACCAACTTCAAACAATGCATTTATTCAAGCAAGGTCACCTTCAAATTCTGTCTGCTACACAAAATGTAGAAGTTATGACACGATTAATTACTTTAAGAATAGACAGTTGTTAAAACCAATCCAGGATAACGCTACTCAGAGTACTAACAGATATTTTTATTCTTGAACAAGAGTATCACTCCTTCCTCAAACCCGTATGTCCATTATCTGACCAAGGTATCAAGACTCATTATTCTGCTTAGAGATGAGAATAATCTTATGGCTTAGTGTATTTGTTTAATCCTTAATTAATAGGGATAAGTAAGCATTTTTTTTAAATAATGTGAGCCTTCCAATTCACAAAAGCGATTTTTTAATCAACAAGTTCAGGGATTCTCAATTCTCATTGTGTCTTCATGATAAAAACCAGCAGCGTTATCTGCAGCTTCTTAATTATAACATACATCACCACATATTTAATCTTTTTAATCTGCTTAAAAAAAAAAAAATAAACTGAGGATAAAGATTTTCACACTTTCACTTCTCTAACCAGACATGAAAGAGAAAAAATCCAAACCTAAGCCTCCAATTAAAAAACCTAAATGCACTGTAATTTGCATAAAGGAATTAAAACATCTGCAAATAAAGCACACAGCTTCTTCTGCTAACAACTCAGGGGGCTGAAATTTGATATTTCATTGAAGTAGATTTGTAGACAATGTTGCAGAAATCAAACTAAAAAGCTTTCACTAGAACATAGATACAGATTTTATGCATTATATTTTATTACTGTCAATTTAACAAAAGAATCCTAACATTCCTCGTTAGGAAACTACAAGGAATAAGGAAATTTAGTCACAGTATCCAGCATAAGCAGAGATAGCATTGCACCGAGATCCATCCTAAAACTCCAAGGAAAAAGTCTTAAGATGTTAAATAAAAGCATGATTTCTCAAGCAAAGAGGATCTGTTCATTAGAAGAACAATAGTTCTTTCAGCTACCGTAGTTACATTGATTTCATCATAGGGGATGATTACTAACACTGAGTTAAACTGTGAAGAAATCAAGGAGGCAAAAAAGCAGTGCCTGAACATATGTTTGGGGGAAAACTTTTGAAGCATAAGAACAAAAAAGACTATAGTAATTTAAAAATACTAAGAAAATAAAAAAAGTTCCAAAAGATGCAGCACTTGACTGGAGATAAAAAACAGGCCTAGACACTGAGACTCAGATGGGTTCTGCCGATGAGAGGCAAAAACTTCCTGCCTGTACCTAACATCTCCTGTGTTTATCTGGTACAGCAGGAAGCTGTACTTGCTACTGAATTCATGCAGACTATTTTTTCAGGCTTTTGCCCAAGCTAGCCAAGACTAAAAGTGTGCTGGTTTGCTTATAGCTGATTGGGTAACAGGCACACATTGTTCATTAGGTCCAGCATTTGTTTTTTAAATTACACAGAATGCCAGATGGCCATCTTTTAGATGCAAATAAGCAAGCCACAGTGTACCACCAGGAAAACAACAAAAAAACCCAAACAAACCCCCCCAAACAAACAACAAAAAAAGCCTATACAATATCAAATATAACTAGAAATGCAAAAATTACCTTAGGAAAAATTATACTAGGAATAAAACTAAGTCAAAGAACTGCTATTGTTAAAACAGCACGGGTATGAGGGCAGTCCAATAAGAGATGCTGCTGTTCAAACTAAGAACACAAATTCAGAGTGAGTTTATGAAGCCTCTTGATACACAAAGAGATTACAAACATCTGTAATGCTTGTACATACTCATTTTGTTCATTTCAACTGAAGACAACCATCTAAGCTATTAAGGAAATTAAAAGCCTTAAAAAGGATAAAGAATTCATGCTTAACATTTCTTGCAAACATGAAGCCCTCCTTTATTTAGCAAATTCACATAATTTAGCTTGCACTTTTTTAGGCAAGGAGTTGTATTACTTAATATATGTTCCTTTTTATTAATGGCTAACAGGTTTAATCACTAAGTAAAACGTCTTTTCAGGACTGATTTGGATATATTACTCTTGATAACGAAATACAGTGAGACCTCAGAAATGACAAGTAGAAACCTGGAATATAAGATACGAACAACAAGTATTACCCAATAAAATACCTGCTTTCTTCAGGAAATACATATGCAGCACTGCCATTAATCTGACAGGGCTCATCATCTTTATCTTGGTTTAAAGAAGCCACAAGAGCTGTTCGATTCTGCTGTATCTCCCACTGACGAGCAATATTAGAAATTGTTAACCGCTTCTTTTCCTGAAACAAAGTTAAGATATACAAGTTATATCAGTGCAGTATCACCACACTTGTTTGTTCTGAAAGAAATATGCCACTTAATAAAAACATTTTAAATTGCAGAAACAAGAGGTGCTTATTAAAATGAAGGCAGTGTTCTAGTGCTATTTTGCACAACTGCCAGCAAATCATTTCACAAAATTTGCAGAATAGAAGCAAGAGAAGTAACATAATAAACCCACAACTTCTGAAAGAATGAAGCTAAACTATTTCGTTTGAATAACCATGCAAGTTTTATTTTGACAGGCTGGAGCTGCTTGTGATGCTGCCCCCACAAAACAGGGCAGGCTGCCTGTACTTTCCTCCATGCTGCTAGAGTGACCCCAGCACTTAGCCAAGACAGTTATGCAATTGCTGTGAGTGTTAGCAGTAATTACAACATACTCTGTGTGTGGGGAAAAATGTTATCTTCTGAAAAATTGAAAAAGTCGATTTTCTAAAAACAGAAAATGAAATTACCTTCGTGACAGACACAAGGACTGCACCAGATTTAGGTTTAAATATTTCATAATACTTTTGAAGTAGTTTCTATATTCTAGACACGTCTTGTAAATGAATCAGTATTTCAAAAGCTTATTAAGTACTTGTTCTTGTATAGTCATGCAAATCATGTCAATTGCCTGCGAATCTATGAACAAGTTATTATTCTATTGCATCATATAGATACTCGTGATTTAATATATGCAACTCAGAATACTTTAAAAAGTGAAGGAAAAAGGCACTTTGTAACATGTCATGGACTGGCAGCTGAACACTAATCAAATAAAAACTACACAAAAATAATATCAAAGGGTAAATTCACTGTTAGTTTCACTTCATTTTGTTTTACTGAACCAGATCTAATCCTCTGGGAGTCAATTATCAAACTGCTAGACTACACTCAGTGAAACTTAAACAGTAACTTAGGATTTCTGAGAAGAAAATGTTATAGAGGAACTTAAAATAAATTTACATCCACAAAACATGGAGAAGACAGAGTATCAGCCAAAGCCAATGATTTCTTGGTATATATCACACTCTAAATTGATGCTGCTATAGAAATATCACTTTAAAGTCCATAGAAAATAACAACCTTAATTTAAAGCTTCTCACTCTTGGAAGTATTAAACACCCATCATATTCTAAGAAACATTTAATATATTTCAGAACATCAGTATTGGAACTGCAACACAAACAAGCGTCCTAATATTTTAGAATGGAGGCAGGGAAAAGGCAAGCCTGATTTTGCCCTTTGTTGTATAAACAGCAGTTCATAGGCAACTGAACATAGTTCAAATGTGTATTTGTCATTAATATTACTCATGAACAGAGGAAGGATAAAAGTTGCATACTCTTCAGATATATTAATGAATATCCTACTTTGATGCTATGAAAGTCTGGACTGAAACAGCCAGTACTTCTTAGCTCCAAGCTGCCATGATCTCAAATCAGGTCTAAAAGGATCTCAGACAAGCTAAATCCCTATTAACCATCACTGCCTTGATAAGCTATTCACCTTTATCAATTTCTTACCAGAGTTCAAAGCCCATCTACCACCATAATTTTAAACGTCATTATATTAATTCCTGTCTTGTTCAGACTATTTTGCTATGCTGATTAAGATACAAGAAAACAACGCAATATTTATTACGATTTAGAAGACTATAACAAAAACCCTAAAGGCTAGAGAGGCTTTACTTGTTTAAAACTGAACATTTACATATCTGTTTTAAGACAGACTCTATGACTGTAAAAAAAAAAAACAAGAAAAGTTTTATTATAGCCCCTTTTGCCAAACAGTAAAAAACCAATAATTTATTTGACATGCCCATGGAGAAGGGCAGGGGACAAGGGTAAATGTAAATTTTCAATTTTAATTAACATTTTTGATACATAGCTTGACCTATGCTCACTATGCTCCTAGGCTTAATCTGTAAAAGTAACACA
Organism: Loriculus beryllinus; assembly: GCA_039877255.1. Taxonomy (NCBI): domain Eukaryota; kingdom Metazoa; phylum Chordata; class Aves; order Psittaciformes; family Psittacidae; genus Loriculus; species Loriculus beryllinus. The sequence continues at coordinate 4,650 of JBCJKH010069529.1, read as the reverse complement.
TGACTGTTACCATCACATTATTACATAATTCCTTTCATGGTGGGTGAGCTGTGGACATCACTGCAATGCCATTCACTAAGACCATTTCTCACAGTACTCAGTGCTGGAGATGTGAAGCGCAGGCCCCCACAAATGAGTATTTAACTGAAAACCAAAAAACAGCAGATCAACAAAAAAGCAAGAATTTAATAATCTGTGACTGAGATTTACAGAACCTATGTACTTCCTCAAGAATAAGGAACTGCATATTGATGTTTCACAATAAAATATTTAACAGCTACATGAAAATCCTTCATGCTGCAGCTATTTAAAGAGTAAATACCATGATGTGTTTCAGTGATTGATAATGCAGAGACAGATCTCACATACTGAAACTTNNNATCTATCTCACATACTGAAACTTTGACAAAAATTATGTCCATAATTGTCTGTAAGCGACACTGAAAGTTCACAGAGATTACTTTAATAATTCCCTTCTTCTGAAAGTCTTCATCATTTTAAAGAGCTCAAAACTCTTCTTTCACATTCAATCTACCCAAAGAGGCATGATGTTATCTGGTTAGAGAATACTAAGTGCCCAACACTTACAGTCTTCAGTGACAGACAGGCTCCATGTCACAGAAAGCAAGGGAAATTGAAATAGTCTGCATTTTATTCCAACTACATTTAGAAAATTCTGTTTGTTCTGGAGGGTGAGAGTCTCCTCATACTCCCAGCTACCATACAGCTCTACTTCTTTAGCCCTCAATTAAGGGCTGCAGGATTCCCACATGGCTTTGAAAATTTCCAATAATTCATTTTACAAAAAGCAAATTTTACAAGTATGAAGATTCTTCTACATAAATAGTAAGAACTACTTCTTGTTCCAATAAATATTAAGTTCAGCTTCTGTTGGAAAAGAATTGTATTCTCTGTACACTTTGAAGTATAATCTCAAACTTTACCAGAGGAGTGGATTTTAAGAAATAAAAAATACATAACAATAACAATTTATTAAAAAAATAATAAAAAGTCTGGGAAAGAGAATTGAAGAAACTCTACTATAGGGGAAACAAATATAGGCAAGGGAAAAAGACAGCACTTTCTTCATGCAGTGAATACAGGAAAACAGCTATTATTCGCTATTGAATGAGTGCCTACAATTTCATTTACCCTGCATATAGTTCAAGAAAGTATGGATGAAAGTGACAACAAAAATTGCAGATTATAATTATCTAAATATTTTCTTTATGTTTACCAATGAATAAAATCCTATATTTTGCAATTTTCTTTACTAACACTGCATCTGTGAGCAGATTTCTTTAATTCAAATGTGTCAAACAGGAAAAACGAAACCAGAATCATAGCACGCACAAGCATATTTACAGAGAAAAGATATACAAAATCACTGAATCATGCAAAAGATAAGTGGTATTTGGTTCTTATGCTACTTAACTCTTTAAAAACAAGAAAAATACTTCAATTAAATTACCAAGTATACAATTTAATGTTGAAAACAGAATTATGGCATTATACATATATATTTCTTTTACAGGAGGTTTTGCTTCCAATAGCAAAATGCACTGAGAAATTGAGGCCACCAAGACAAACAATCCTCTGCTACAAAGAAACATTACATCAATGGTTATGAACTACAAATAAACACCCACATTTTTCCAGTCCAGGGACACAGTTAGGTTTTCAACAGCAAAGAACAGCACTGTGTCTGCATATTATTTACTAACTTCCCATTTCTTCACTGAAAACTGACACCAAAACTTCAAACCTGAAGAGACTTTAAGTACATCAGTATCTTACAGGGAAAAACCAACCAACCAACCTTAAAAATTCCAACCAAAACAAAACCCCAAATTAAAAACAAAAAGAACCCCCCAAAACCACAACAAACAACACTGCTCAATAAAAACTCCAAACAAATTTTATCCAAGACTTCTTTGTTATATTTGGGCTTTGTTTTTTTTTTTAAAAAAAGAAAATCAAAATATACAGAGATACAAATATACAGGAAATAAAGAGTTCTACATGGAACTCTTTTTTTTTCCCATTCATAAATTTAAGTTCTTGGAGTTTTTATATGACTTTTAATATGCTGTTAACATTCTGTTTGTGTCTTCTTACTTGTCAGAGTTACATAACATTTGCTACGTTTTACAGCCTCCTGCAAATATTTTGTCTAATCCCCTTCATGAATATGATTTTACCTAGGAAACTTAGCTGCATGGATACATGATTTTTTTTTTTTGTTTATTTGACTGCCAAATTGAAAGAACTTTCTGTATAAACACAGACAAAAAGATTTTAGATACAAACGGCAATATTCACACAACAAATGGAATACAGATACTCTTGGACATTTGAACTTTGGTCCCCTATTAGCAACGTAGTTCATTTAATCACCAGCTCTGTAACAGTATTTTCAAGTGCACCTCAGCCTCCCCTGTTAGAGGTATTTCATCTCATCTATATAAGCATTAACCAGGCCATGTGGTCTGGTAGATAAGCATTTTTCTGAAAAAGATGACGGCTGGAGTCTAGCTGGTGCTCTGATGACTGCTTAACTCCTCGTACAAAAGGAACAACCTCAACAAGCAAGAATGATGGAAAAACCACTTCAGAACACCCTGCATAGCAGCAGTTAAGATAACTCACCTGAAATGGGGGAGACCAAGATCAAGGAATTTGAAATCACTGCAAAATCCTGTCCTTTACTCTGGATTTACTTTATCTCTAGATTTGTGAAAATTAAGTTTATCATCTTTTCACATATATCATACTCATGCATCCAACCAGGAGTTTTTGCTAAAGTACAACTTGCATATATTTCACTGCAGAGTTTCAATTGCAGAGTGCACACTTTGAGCAGTAAAATGAAAGTTTGAGATAAGAGGCATAGTGGGACATATTAAGACTAGAGCAAAATATACTAAGATATAGATTATTACCGTAAACAGACTTACAGTAGGCTTAGAATAGCCATGGAAAATACCTTAAGCAAGTTCTGTTTATGGCTTTCACGCTTCCTTTCTTCCTCTTTTCTTGCTGCAACAGATGCCATACGTCTTTCTTCTTCCTGGGTAGAAAACAAGAAAAAAAAAATCCATAAAAGGAAGAATTAACCAGGCTCTGAAAAATATAACTGATAAATCATTATCATATGTTTGTGTTGAAATTTGAAATACAAATTTTAATACAATTTTAGGATTAAAATGTTAATTTTTCTCCATATCATTAAACCCAACAAAATTGGTAATTTATCAAGAAATTTTGAAGAAATAGAAATCTACACAGATACACATAGTGAAGATAAGGCTATTTAAAACTAGTACTTGTAAAGGTCTTTGAAAACATATAAAGCACATGGTATGACTGAAAAAAACCATTTCAAAATAAAACAGTTCATTATAATTTTCTATCTTCATAGTGGTTTTTGTATTAAGTAGAATTTTTTTAAACAAAATATGCAGAGCAAAAAAGCTGAATTCTATTTATGCTCGAATCATAATCTATGATTTATTCTTATCATTATAACCTGTTTCCAGGGGCTTACTTTTCTAAATCAGCAACAAAACTCGAGAAGAAAAGAGTATTTTTAAAGTTAACTACAGGATATTAACATTATTCCTTAGCAATAGTAACATCTACTCAAGAAGAAGTTTCAAGAAGGAAGCCATTTATTCCCAAATAATGAAAATAATTGTCCTGTGTTCAGTAAGTGAATACGCTTAATTTTCCTGGTACAGCAATTTAATATTGCAATATACCCATATTAGGTTGAATGCTCCCTGTTTACAGGAGTCCAAACATTCTCATAGCACGGTACTTTTAGAACCTATATTTTCCAAGTAACAAAAGAAATGTTCACTATGAAGTAAAAAGCATAGAGTCCTTCCAACACAAATATTTGGGAAGCATACTTTAACTTATTTTGATTTACTTCACATACCATTGGGTGTTCCTATCAAAGTATCTTCCCAGAAAATACAGAAAGTGTTTTGATTTCCCTCAAAATAGAAAGCTTTTCACTTTCCAGGAAATTAACGAACAAAAATGAACAGAAAACATCAACCACAAAGACACTGATATGTTGAAATTTCTACATAACTAAAACACGCTATGCTTAGTGCATTGTAAGACCCCCTAAACACATGGGTGAATGCTTACTAGATGATAAAACAAACCAGGAATTTCACAACCACATTCTTAAGAAAATAATTTCCAGTATATAAGAAGTTGCATTCACATAGCAGACTTATTCTTCATCTGTAGACAGTGCCCCTGAAGCCTGCTGACATACCATGGATTTTGACAACAATTTCAAAGGTGATTAAACATCACATTTCCAAATTGCTCCTCCATGACTTTAACCTAACATGCACATATTAAACACAAAAAATACCTCCATGCAGATTAAGGCATGAGGCTTTGGACAGAGTTAGCTTTTCTAAGCCAGCTATATACCACAATTTCACTGGAACACCAATTTCCCTGGAACACTAATTGGAGAGCAATTTTTGTCTGTTTGTTGGGGGTTTTTTGTTTGGGTTTTTTGTTTTTTTTTTTTTTTTTTTGGTTGGCAGCCACCTCTGCTCATGGACTTTTTAGTTCTTCCTAAAAAGGCAATCCAAGGGGCTGGTATCACAGAATTATCAG
>JBCJKH010069523.1:10272-23648 GCA_039877255.1 Loriculus beryllinus | reverse complement strand
AAGCCCCTGCCGGGCTCATCTGAGACCCTCCCCGCAGAGCCACCCTGCTGTATCCCAGCACTGCACCCACAGCCACAGTTGTCCCCCTCTTGCCGAGCCAGGGAAAATGAGAGCTGATTTTACAAAAGATCTGTATGAGGAGGAGAAACTGTGCTCAGATGTATTTTGACAATTTCCTACAGATGAATTTAGTTAATCCTTGGCTCAGAAACAACAGTTCCCTCCAGTGAATTATGTCAATGATTTTTAGAGCAGTAAAATGTTTCTTCTCTGAATCACTTTAGGTGTCTGTTCCTTTGTTTTCCTTGAACATAAACAGCACAGCTTTGGCAAAAAGCCTGAGCCATTGTAGATGCATTATATTATTGTTAATGTGATTAACCCGAAGTAAAACATTGAATGCTCCTGAGGCATTAGTCGAAATAATGAAATGACCAACTCCCAAGTTCCCTGGGCTCACAGCATGGGGACAAACATATCATGTACTTCATCTTTTGCATTGACATTTGAAATTTATCATATAAAGCTGGTACTGGGAGCAATTCTGTACATAGTCATTTGAAATGAAGAGTATGCTGGTCAAATTAAATGTATGTTACAACCAAAACACACTAATTGCTACTGGCTTTGCTGCCAAGAACTAGTGACGAGGTACCTTACATGTAAAGCTGTCACTAACCTTTCTATTTAGGCTGCTCTTTTCAGAAGCAGTTTGTAAAACGGCTGCATTGCTTAAGTTCATATTTCATTCCTGGATTTAAATATGTTCACATAAGTTCTGTCTGAAATACTCAGAACAGCAGGAAATGATAGTAAGGACTTGTATGGATTTATTGACCCAAGGCTGTATAAAACTATGGTGTATTGGAGAATATAACTTCAAATATATGGTGTACAATTATTTTATCAAAGGGTAAATCAAAATGGCATTTCTGAATTAGTGAAATGATGAATTAACGAACCATGCAGTGCAATGGCCTTTAGAGCTGAGGTCACCACATTCATAAGCAGGTACACTGCAATTGTAGTATGAGTAAGCATTGATATGATTTTTTTCATGTTTCCTCATCTAGAAATAAACATTGTAGGACAGAGAGTGCTAAGTTAGATGTAGCTAACTTAGTGCTAGTGCTTAGTTAGATGTAGCTGACTTAGTGCTAGTGCTTAGTTAGATGTAGCATGTAGATGGAAATATATCTTGCTATGAAATAAAAATATCTGTTTTCAGATCAGATGCATGCTCATTAATTTTTTTCAACTCCCTACGTTTGAAATTACAAATCAAGCTCTATAAAGGAAGAACCTAGGGAAAAGTCTCAGACTGAGTAAAATATGTACTAAAGTAGAACAATTTTGCCTAAAATTTCATTGTTTGACGTGTGCAGTGTCAACTATTATTACCCTTTCAATTTTAGTGGCAGAGAAACACCTCTGCACATTCATACTGTAACATGCTTTAATGCCATTTTAAATACAGCAGGATAAACAGTGGTGCCATTTGTGAAAACAGTGTTCTAAAACACTGCTTAACAGAAAATTTAACTTTTTGTTTATTTTATAATACTTTGCTTCTCGACAACAAAAAATTAAAAAAAGGCTCAAAAAAGATACCTATATTATTTAATTTTGTTACTCTACCATTAAACCCCCCAAACCTACATAGTTTATATGCTCCTGAAATAGTAAACATCGCTTAAAATGTAAGTCTTTTTGACAGAGTGCCTATATGAATGTGCTCAAAAAGTATGCTCCCCTTCATAATCTAGTGTTTATCTCATTCCATGTTGTTTTTAATTCAGACACTCTCAAACCTTTGTATTACAAAGGTTCCAGAGGGAAAAAATATTTTCTAGTGTAGTTGCCAAATGTGGACCAAATATCACCATGATAGTGTAAGTTCTGGTAGTCACACAGTGATCATGGAGCATTGTATAGCTTTGATAGAATGTTATTCAGTTTGCTGATGTTTGTTTGTTTCCTTTTTGATTTTATGGGGAGTTTTACTTGTGCAACCGCAACAAAGATAAATACTTTCACCTTAGTTGCTGTATTTATCCAGAAGTACAAGAATTGTCTTTATTTCACAGTATGTGTGGCTCGATTTTTCAGTAGTCCCACATTTTTAAATATGCATAACTTGTTCATTTGGAGAGAACTAGAGCTTAAGTAGAATCTAATTGTTTTAAAACCCCAAGTCTGGTACCCTAACATAGGTGAAGTTCAACTTACATACCTACATTTGCATTATACTGTATTCAGAATAATTTAGGAAATATCCAGCACTTATTTTGTATTTGCAAATATTCATTCTGGGAAAGTGACACTTTCAAGTGTCAATGATAGCTTTTTCTTTTGTGTCAGCAACTCAGCTGTGGCTAGAATCCTCTTGATTTTGCTAATTCCATCCATCTCAACTAAAAAAAATCCTTTTTTTTTGGTAGTGAATTGAATTGTCATTCTTGTCTGGTTTACTGAGGGCTCTCTCCTAAACACGTTCTATTTTGAGATTTTTATGCTGCCTGTATCAGACCTTGCAAGCCTTTTATGAAACCCAGGAGGAGGGTTAGTCACCCCCTTGTTGAGTTATACTTATTAACTGTGACACTGTAGTTAAGGTTGATAAAACACTTTCATTTTAATTAATTAAAGCCTTCATCTTTTTATAAGAGCATTTGGAGATGCTCTTCAAAGCTTCTAGATACTTGTAATATTTTTTTAATTCTCTTTATAATCATATACAGCTTGAGCATAAAGCCTCAAGCACCTCTTTTGAGTTGGCTGCCATTTAAAATGAATGCAGTGGAAAAAGAGTGCTGGGAGGGGAAATAGCTTCATAATTTTATCCATGCTTCTTGTGTTGTTTTGCTGTGTGTTGGAAGGTGTTTGCTGCATTATGGTTAAGAAAGCACATGAGCAATCCTTCTGTAGACTACCTAATAACATACTAGAAGATCTGAACTCTCATCTTTTCTACAAAGATTACTGCACTTTAACTGGTGATTCATTTTACATGAAACAAACACTTACTTGGACGGAAGCTGAAACCTCCCTAGTGAATGCATTAACCACTAGTCTACAGAATAATTTTGTCACAGGTTCTGCTTCAGTTAATTAAAATTATTTTCTGACTTTGCTTTACTCATCTCATGGATACATGCATACGTGCGTAGAACTGGCAAGGCTAGAATTCTTCCTGAAAGGTGGAGGAGGAAATACATACAGGAAAAAAAAAACCAACAACCTGAGAAATACTGATTTATATTTTTTTCAGACTGAAATGATAAGTATTACATGATGAAAACTTTCATCCCTTTGAAATGAAACCTTCATTTTAGATTTTCTTGCTGAAGAAATTCCAATATTCTTTGTCAAGCTAAATGGGAGAAGAATGCACATAAAAACTTTGGAAATTAAGCAAACTAACAAATGTGAAGAACATATTAATTTCATACCCTTCTATTTTTTGAGCAAACTTAAAGTATTACAAAGCTCTTAAAATATGAAAGTTCAGTGAGTTTCCAGAGCAATTATTTTGGAAAAAAAGCAACTGTATCTGATCAGTAATAGAGCGAGTTAAAGGATACCTTGATCAATGTCTACATAGCAGGGATATAAGATTCAACTCAGTAAATGTAATCATTTTTTTCTAGAGGCAGGATTTCATATCATATTACCACATATTTATCTCAAACTTTTAAATGTTATTTTTCTCTACCCTCTATTTACCCTTAAGCAACACATTTTCAGCATATGCTTAAAGTCAAGAGGTCTGTGCTTGCATTAATTTAATTTGGTGTACTAGTTAGAGGTCAAATTAATTTGCCATATTTTGGCAGAAAGTAGTAAATCATTAGTTTTGTTCTAAAGTCCCAGATAATTAATGAAGATATCCTCTAGCAGTAGTTCCAGATAGGTTTCCTTGATTCATTATTTGTAATTTGAGCAATTTCACCATGTTCATTACTGCATAGCAGCTACCTTTTCTATGACAGGGAGATATGTTTTAGTGGGAGAAATAAAATGATTTTATAAAATGGAAGAAAGTGGTTTTTTGTTTTTGGTTTCTTTTTTTTTTTTGTTGGTTTTTTTTTTGGGTGTTTGTGTTTGCTTTTTTCATACTCAGACTCTTCAAAGTAACTTAATTTTAAAAGATTACAAAAAAAATATTTTAATTGGCACAAATCTTGCTGGATGGATTCTATTCCAAGCTGTAGATTTATTTATAATTTTCTAGAAATATATACAATCTATTCTGGGTTTTTGGCATGCAGAAAATTCATCCTAGAATTTATTCCTAGCAAACTGAAAAGCATGAATGTCTCTTATTGCTCTGCAATTTCCCTTTCTCCTGTACCAAATATTTTAGCAATGAAAGCACACCTTTCATTCCTTCCTTCCTTTTTGGTTTTCAATAGCCATGTAGAGCTAGAAATATGATGTATGTGAGGTGGGATATTAGGAGACTGGGGCCAAAATTAGACCCCTCTGGCCAATACAGCCCTACAGATTTGACAGCAAGAGTCAGGCAGTCAGGTACATGTCATGCACAAGTCACAATTGCAATCCAAAATCTTCCATTCAACAGCTGTCCAGAACTGCTTTTCACAGTCAGTCAGAAAGCCCAAGTCTTCTGTATTCTGGTCTTTTGTTATCAAGCACAAATGTTTATAAACCTTGTTCAGTATCATTCAGGTGAAATACTATGGTGAATAACTCAAAGATGAAATGCACACCTTATCTTAGCAGAAAAGTACCTTGCAAATAAATAATAGGCATTTCAAGAGATCACTGAGATTCATTACCTGGATGATTTCTCATTTTCAGATAGAAATGAAAGGAAATTATCCAATTTCCTTTTTATAATAACATCCAATACATTTAATGTCCAATTTCATCCTACTTCATAATTTATAGCATTTACTAGGCTAATCGTGCTTTAGCCACTAGTATAAAAGCAGCTATTCTATTAACCCTTCAGTGTGGGTGCGCCCCAAGAAGCATTTTCTTTGCTCACAGCTTTCAAGCGTGATGTTGGCTATCTCAGGGTTTGAAGCAGAATGCATTTCCATAATATGTCTTTAGTCAAGAATACCAGACCATCTCCTATTTCTTGTAGATGCTACATACACACTGTGGGTATACGTGCCCACAAATCCAGAACTGGTGCCAAAGGCTGCCAGGCAAAGGGAAAGTATCACATCTAGAAATATTTTTTCTAATAAAAAAAAATAACTAGGATCTAACCCAATATTTTAGCCTGTGCTGCTACAGATCAAATGGAACAAAGTGATAAAGCGGAATCCAATCGTATGTTGTGACACATCACAAGTAATCAATAGATTATTGTGCAAATTCCACAAATGCTTTAATCACAATGATCTCTAATGTGTTGAACCAAACTTGAAAATGCTGATAGGCAGTTACAGTGGCAAAATTTCTTACAGCTGAAGGTAAACTCTGCCTCTTCCTTTGTCTTCTTGACAGAGTGGCTGACAGACATGCAGTTTCCCAAGTCAAGTCTGCATGGCAGTTTTTCTGTTTGTACCCAGAGTACTGTGTGGGAACAAGGATGCGGCTCAACAGCAAAACTATGGGTCTTTAAGGTAACGCTGCTGATTGCAGGACAATGTCTTCTCTGAGCTATTGTTTCAGACTGTCCATGAACTCATAAACAAAGCTTCCTTATTAGTTTAATTTGAATAATTTTCAATATGTTCTTTGTAGTTGTGAAACTTACCTTTTAAGTAGCAATGTAGAATTTGTGACATAAGTGTCTGCACATAAATCACTAATACCTAAGGCTGGGAGCTTCAGGAGTCAGCAACATAGTTTCTCATGTACATGCAATTTGTGTTTGCTAGTGCAGGACCATTCAAACTATCATCAGTATGAAAGGTGGTGAGAAAAGTGCTGTCCTTTAGATGTTCATACATGCAGAAGTTGGCCAACTAAGAACAGTAGTAATGTTAAAATAATTAAATGGATAGACTTGTATATTAATTTACATGTATTTCTGGATTTCAGAGGGTTTTGTTAGGCTTTAAAAGACTTTCCAAGCAAAGACTCTGGTCTCTGTAGAAAGTGTATTTGGGTGAAAAGGAGCTCCATCGGCTGAAGAGGCTGAAACTGGACTCTCAATAGAATTTATTGCAGCATGATTTAAAATACTCTCCATACTCACTAACAAGGAACATGACCTTGGAAACGAAGAGTGACATTTGTATGTTGGAGCTATTTCTGTTACTGAGAATACCAGTTAGGCTGATTATGAGTATTCTGAAAACAAAACAAAATAATAAATGGTACAAAGTGCACAGGAATATAACAGCACTTGAAAAAATACTGTCTTTAATTGAACTATTTGTCTCTGTGTTGTGGTTACTTGCAAATTACAGTTAAAGATACTTGGGCTGACATTCTGTTTTCAATTGTAAATCAACAGATCTTTCAGTGAACTGTTTTCCAGGACTCTAGGGGAAATATGACCCAGAGGAATATAAGTCACAGAAAAGAGAACTTGCCAAGTCTAGGCGAAAACCTTTAATTAAGCCTCCTTCCCTAAACTGGCTTTCCTTTCTCTTGACAAATGGTGAAAAGAAAATGTGCTCAAAGGAACACAAGCTAAACAATTAAGTGGGTTCGTAACAGTTTATAACTGTGAATTATGGATCACATTCTCTTGGTTGTTGCATTCAGAGTATCAAGGACTAGCTATGTTTCAGGAGTGATAGTCCTTGTGCACCTGTATGAGGGGGTGAAAAAGGAAGGCTAAGATACATTTACTCAGAATAAGCGTTCCACCTAATTTAGGAATAAATGAGGAGCAGTAGTGATCAAGATCCTCCATGAATCTAGTTCATACCAAATGATCGCAAGGAGATGTACTATCTCATGCTCTTCTGTATGTGCAGAGCAGAATTCAGCAATGGAGTACAATACACTGATGAGGCCCCTCTTCACCAGGCAGCAGGATCCCTCCTCCTCACCTTGGCTGACTGCAGCCTCTTTGCCTGGATCAGCTGTCAGGACACTATTCTTTTTAGAGCCATAATCATGTCTTATCCTGGCTAAGACTCAAGAAGGCATTTCTCCGCTTAGCATCACATGAAACTGTCTGAGTCTAATTTTTGAGTCTTCATCTACATTGAATTTCAATGTATTTGAAGTTTCTAAGCCACTTTTGACTACAGAAATTTGCTATATGGCATAGAACATGTGTTTAAGACTTACTATTACTTGTTTCATGGTTTGGGATTTTACAGTAAATAATTTATCACTCTGAAAGTTTTAGTACAGTTAGAAGAGTCTCAAGTTTCTCACTACTGGTATTTACAGTGACAGACAGTGTCTCAGGAGCTGAGGGAGCTTAGTCTCCTGCTGGGAAGCAATAATGAAGGCCCGGTACAGTTTGCTCTTAAAGTTTTGTGGCAAGAGGTTGTCAAGCATATGCAAATGCTTTCAGGTCAGTGGAAGGCTGAGATACGTGTGACTTCTGCCTGAGTTTACGTGTCTGACCTATGTTTGGCCATCTTCTTAAAGCTCCATAATACCAGAGACAGGTGCTGCGAGTCCTTTTGGACTGGCAAACTTACGCAGGTAAAGCAAGAGGAATTTCCTGACAAGTTAAATGTGAGCAGTTTTGGGTAATGACCACAGAGTACAGTGTTAACACAATTTCAGCCTTGTGCCCATAGCACAGCAGATGCTGCAAAGAGAGGGTGATGTGAAAATCCTGAGTTTTAAAATTGCTTATGTCTTGTTTAGATAATTTTAAAATCAGTCTTATTATCTGAACAACAATTCTGTTTAGCAAACACTGTGGTTCTCAAGAGTCCAGTTATATAATCACCTCTCCTATAAATTCCATTCATACAGATTTCTACAAATTTGGTCTTGGAGCAGTTTTCTCTTAAATTGACAAAGGCAAGTGAATAAATTTATCCAGATGCTATAGCCATATGATGGCAAATCAGAACTTAAATCTGACAGAACTCAGAAACAGGTATATTTTTGTATAAGAAAGACTTGAATGTCATTATAAAAAAAAAAAAAAGGAAAAAAATAGCAATTTTTCTGTAGAACTGGAAAAATATGTAATGTAGGCAGCACCATCCACCCTGCCTAAGACAATCTCAATCTTTTGATCTAAAGTGCAACCTTCTTTGTTCTTAGGCTGTGGAAAAAGAAGGCTTCTTCTTAGCACCACCTTGTTCTGGAGCCCTGAAGTTCAGTCATATTTTTACCACTATTTCAGCCCTTGAGATTTCTTACCACAACTGTTGCCTTTCTCGATAAGGCAGAACTGTTTCCAAACCCCATGATATTGTGGTTGGTTTGTTTGTGGTTGCATTTTTTCGTTGGTTGTTTTTTTTTTGGTTTTTTTTTTTTTTTTTTTTAATTGGAAAAGCTTCTGGGAAGCAAAAAGACCAACTTTGGAAGCTTAAAGGCCAGACCAAACCTGATCAGAGTTTCCTCCTTGGCAACAATGAGCACTAACACTGTGGCCTTCTAAACTATCTTTCTGCAGCATCTCTTTGAACACAGCTGAACATAGGGAATACTGCTATAGAGCTTGGGAATAATGAAAAGAATATTTTTGTCACTGAGACAGAATGCTGTAATACTGGCCAAGGTCATGTTGTTACCTTGTTGCTCTATCATAAAGTTTTGTCTTTCAGCATTCTGTAATGAGTTGATAAAGGGCTGGGTTAAACAAAGAATCTTACTATACCAACCAATTATTTTGTTTTTATGGTAGACAGCCATGGTCACAGCAGTCAAACCACAGTATTTAGCCCCACTGCCCACCTGCATCCTTAATGCAATATTCTGGTAAACATACACAGTACCTTAGCCTTTGGTAGTGGAGCAGTGGATTCAAGTGTTGGATACTGAAGAAACCAAAATCTCAATTTCTTGAAAGAGCAGCTTATCTATGAAGCATTTTCATTGTAAAGGGGTATACTAGCATTCTCCATGACTGAACTCTGCTGGCTTGTGACTTTTGGCTGCTGATGTTTGCTGAATGCTCATTTCCTATTGTACACAGTGGATTGGCAATATGGAAGTCGGTGGGAATTTAGCAGGTTGCAGTCTTCTGATCATCCAACTTTTACACTGTAACACTGATTAATGCTATAATTTTATGTTCCAGATGTGATATAGTCAAATAGTTGGACTTATTTCAAAAGCATTAACAGCTAAGACAGATTCTCAAAATGTTTTGGGTACAGCTTTATCATGCTTTTTTCATTTTCATTTAGAAAGCAGTGCTGTAGCCATACCATAAGGAGATGCCCACAAAAGGACACGGCCTGTTTATGTTTTGTGGTGGAACTTCTAGAAGTGGAATAATAAAAACTCAGAGTAAAACTTCAGTGTTTTCTTTAAAAAGTTGACTTTGTCAGAATACCAATATATCACATGTGTTGGCTAGAAGTCCTCCACTAGGTCTTTGCACAACTTCTAGTCTGAGTTATTATGTTCTGTCAGTGTTACGTTGTGCCAGGTGAGGTTTAGACTGGATATTAGGAAAAAATTCTTCAACAAAAGTGTTATCAAGCATTGGAACAGGCTGCCTAGGAAAGTGTTTGTGTTACTGTCCTTGAGGTATTAAAAGGACATGTAGATGTGGTGTTAAGGGACATGGTTTAGTGGTGAACTTGGCAGTGCTACTGTTAATGGTTGGACTTGATAAAAGTCTTTTCCAACCTAAAAAATTCTATGAATAAGTGAACCCTTGAGGCAACTCTTGACTTTGGTGGCTTCATAGGAGTGATAGAGACATGTCTACATACAATCTGTGCTTTTCCTTCATTGCTTAACACCTGGCCAGGGGTTACCGCGTACTTGATCCTTGCAAATGGCAATAATTTTTTTCATGCTGTTAACAATATTGCTCCCAGTTTACCTGCACTCTACTCCTAGCCAGTTAGCATTGTTTTGTGTACAAAACAGAAAGGAGTCTCCATAGCAATGATACCACTTTTGCTTATATACTTATTTCAAACAGATCTGAGGAAACTTAATTTACAAGATGTGAATCCTCTCCTCTTATTCTTGTTACATGCATTATATTGTTTTTTCAGTTATATTTTTTACCACTGATGTATTTCTATGTTTTATTTTCTCAGAGATCACTGACTATATTAAGCTATGTTGTATTTGTGCCAGTGTAGTGTGGATGAGTGACCAGCTGCTGTTTACTGTTAGAGACCTTCTGGCTTCACTGATGCAAAGAAAGTTTTAGAATCATATAACCTTGACATTTTTAGGTTTAGTTTTGCCTAGATGGGCAAAGAGAAATAGCTGTCTGTAGTTATAAAGCTAGAATCTGAATAGTGAAAAGAATAGGCAGAGCTCTGGGAAGACACTGGAAATTAATCGAGAAGTTGGGTCAATTAGAAGTAAGGAAGGCAACAGCTGAACATTAGAATAGTTTGTGTTGATTAGTTTAATTTTCTGGATTGGTATGTTCTCTTAGAAAATTGCAATGAGGAGTTGCTCCTGCTGAGAATGTGAGTTTGTACTCACATTCAAAAATGTGAGTCACCCCCAAAAATGTGTTATGTCAGCTCTCTGGCATCAGTGTTTAGAGAAGTTTGGAGGTTTGGAACTGAAGTTTTAGGTAAACTAGAAATAGAACCAGGGACAGAGGTAGAGACAGTTTGTAAAATGCATATTCAAGGCAATGGCCAGATGAGCACATTATTGAAAGTTACTATTCAGTGCTGCCTCATATTTATTTAGAATATGGAATAAAAATATCTTCATTCACAGAAGAGCTGTTGCAAAGAGATGTAAAAAAGGTACGGAAATCCCCTGACAAACCTTTACACAGGAGGTGATGATAAACAAACAGGATCTAATACTTAGCACAGTGCCTTTGTAGGACATGTTTTATTAACAGCTTTGTATTTTTGCTTTGCCTGTCAGGTGAATCCTTTATTCCCAAACCTCTCATTGCAAATTTGCTGTAAAATGTAGCTCTCTATTTTTAATCAGAGTATGGGGAATGGAGACATGTATCCAAAAGCATTAGCAGGTAATACTCAGTATCTCTGAAGACGCATTTATTGAATACTTCAATTTGCCTGTGAACTCAAATGACTATTTTAGTTTTGCTGGTGATGTATCGTGATATTATTCTCATACACTGATGGAAGTTTATTCATTGTCTGCCAAGAGCAGTATATTGTAGTCTTTTCACATGGGGAGAAAAGGCAATATTTTTTTTTGTTACTTGTAACTCTCAGATAAGGCAAAAGACAATGTATTATTTAGGAACGTGGTGCAACCAGTTCTGCTCTCAGTGTGCCAGCTGATAACACTGTAAAAGACTGTGCATATGCGTCTGTAATCAGGAATGTTATATTCCTGTGCCAGACAACTGGGAACACTTAAATAGGACCGCATTTTCAAAAGGGGAGCACTCAGCACTTCCTGAAGGTCAGAGTTTCAGGTATCTAAAGAAAGGAGACAGCTAAAATAAATTTCTGAAAATGTATGTCTCATTCTTTTATAACAATTAAAAAATATTCAGACTTTTTCAAGAATTTTAAGACTCATTTTGAAGGCTACTTTGTCAGACTAAATATACCAGTAATGAGAAATGTAGCTGTAGATTTCTTTTAAAATTATTTTTTTTAGGTATAGAAACACGTAGACATGGATTGTGCCACTAGCAGGTCAGGTTTCCATGGCTTTCAGAGCCTGTCTTATATTAAAGCTATAGCTTAAGTAGGAGCATGTTTCAGTGTAATTTGTTTGTTAAATGAAGGAATCTGGAATTGTGAATCTTTATAAACTTGGGTGAACTGCTGGGATCCATTTAGGCTTCTTTTTACAAAAGCTTTCAGCACAGTTGGCCTTTGCAACCTTTTGAGATAGCTGAGTGATATTGCTGCATTAAATGGGAGATGGAAATAGTAGCACATGGTTAGTTTGATTATATATCTTACTATGTGTTTTGGCAACAATTTGCAACTGTTGTATAAGCCATACGTATTCCTGGAATAACTCAGCTAGTAGTTATCTCTGAGGACACATCTTCTCTAAAAATAAAGTGACAGATTATATTTACCTAAAGTTAAATTTTAACTGAAAAAAAAAATCAAATCTGATGCTATTGCTGTGAGGAGAGGTGGAAGATTATGGGAATTCCAGCTAAACAGGAAACAAAATTGATTTTTCAGAAGACTATTACTACTATTTTTTTAAAATTGTCACTGTTCTAGTCCCTTATACTCTGCTGATACATGAGGAGTCTTGGTCACCGTTATGAGAATTTCAGAGTGTAAATTACAGACAGTGCAATAAATCATTGAAACATAGTATAATATGTAGAAAATACTATACGATAAGAAGGCTGTACAGATCTTGAATACTGTCTTTTATGTTGACTAGCATTCTAATGCATTATGGTAGAGCAAATGGTAAATATACTAGTTTTATTTGTAATTTATATTATTTTTACATATTTTCAACTTAATGGATGATAGATTTATTCGTGTTTTAAAATGAAAATGTGGCTAAGCTAGTCTGTAACATACAAACTCAAAACACTACTCGCTAGAATAAGACAAACTTGATCAACCTTAAGAGTTGCATTTTCTGAACTACTGATAGGAACTATAGTCTCTTCCACATAGCCAGTGGGCACAAATTAAAATGTGCATGAATAAGATTATATTAATGGAAACAGCCTCAGAAATCACATGTTCCTGTCTGTTATTCTCTGAATGCTTCCTGTTCAATTGAACATATGACCTGCTGGATAATAATTTAATGATGAAATGGTTAATTGGCAAAAAAAAGCGCAATCCATTTTGGATTCTTATTTGTTTGCCCACTGTATTTTTTTGACTCCTGAGAAGGTCTACCTATACAGCAACTCATGTTGTTGTCAAGTGAGGAAATCCATTGTAGTTGCTGGGACCTTAAAGAAGCCGTATCCTGTAAGGTACTTAGTTTTGATAATGTGAATAACTTCATTTCTTGTTGCTTAGATTAACTGATCTAGCAGTCTGCTTTGAATTTGAACAATCATGGTAAATCTTGTTTCCTAAAGTACTGGGAGATAGTACAGAAGTAGTTTGAAACTGCCCCAGGATGGTGCCTAGTATAAGTTCACTTCAGTTGAACACTTAAGCACTAGTCTCCCAGCTTAAGACCAGTCTCCCTTTTCTGTGCTTACGGGCACAATTGCTTCACCCCTTTTTCCTGTAATTGATGACATACCAAGCCATTCCAATGAGTCTCTTCACAGATAGTCATAACATTTTTGTACTCATAATACAGTTCCCCTTGGTTTTATGAGCTCAACCCTTCAAATGAGCATGAAAAATAGAATACTTTTCTTCTAATTTTATATATTA
>JBCJKH010069522.1:0-11040 GCA_039877255.1 Loriculus beryllinus | reverse complement strand
GCAAGACAGGGTCAATTTTGGAACCTTTTCCCCCCCCCCCCCCCCCTTTTTTCTTGCAACTGTTTGAGTACAGCTGGGGTTTCAAGACTAGATATTCCCATCTTGCTCTGTAGATGAGTGGCCTTTTATATGACCAAATGTAGCAGCCCATTGGCAACAGCACACCCACAACTTGTAGATATTTATGTCATTTTATGAAATAACTAAAGCCAGCAAATAAATCATAGCTATCAAAGCAAATAGAACCGAGGAGACTCCTGCACCCAAGACAGTGGCCAGACCACTAAATATTACCTTGAATTAGATGTGAGGGATAAAAAAGTAAGGAAAGTTTGTGAACATAGTTCATGCTTGCAAGACACCAAGGAAGTGACCAGTAGCTGCAGTAGTCAGTAAGAGGTATCAGCGGAAAAGGCACTTGGGTATTACTATGCAAATGAGCACACCATGAAGTCCATTGGTTTTACAAATTGCCAGGTATTCTGGCACTGCTTCCCCAGCCTTTTATGTTGAAATAGGGTGCTGCGCTATTAATATTAAATAATAAAATTACCTTGGATAAGTTTCAAACCTGGTCTAAGTGCTTTGAAGCCAATGTATTTATGACAAGAATAACTTTTACTCATTATTTCTCTACTAATTTTTTTCTGTGACTGATAGTTCCGTTTTTGAATGTGATAGTAAGTATGGAAACAGATATATCACCATGTTAAGAATGGGACTAATTATTTCTAAACCAACATAGAAGTCATGGCTATTACAGAAAAGCTTAACGCTGGCTACAGTGAGCTTGAGCCACAGGTGACTAAAGAACAGGACATTTCTCAGATCTTCTGGGTATTCAAATCAAAACATAATGCAAGTTTCACTCTATTTAAAAGAACTCTGACTGGAAATCCTCCATACAGCAGATTTGCATGCTAGATGTAAATTTTCTAGGATATTTTCCCAGAAATCTGCATTTAGATAGAAGCATTTTGGAAAGTACAAACCCTGAGATTTTATATGCATCCTGGTCTTTATTTTACATTTTCATTTCTCCATGTGAGCTGATAGGTGAAAAGAAGGAAGGAGGGGGTTTATTTGAGTTTCAGATACAGAGAATCCAGCACAAATTCCAGTGCATTAGGAAGACTGAAAAAAACTCCCCTTCAAATCCTGATCCCAAATGAAATAAACTTTAGCAATTCATCAGCCAAATAGTTGACAGGTCTTCCTGAGGACCCCATTCACTGAGCCTTAAACAATTTGAACTTGGAGTTTTCTTTCATCCTTTTAAAAAAATCCAAAATACAGCAGCTTGGGAGATGTTTAGTTAATACACTTGTCTTTTGTATTCAAACTCTACTATTTGTCGCTTACACTTTTACACACATTTGGAGAGCTACATACCCCTCTGCATAACTAGGCAGCAACGCATTTTTTGAATTCAAGAAAGAAAAATTAACCTTGGCAGATATGTTAAGGTACTAACTCAAATACCTTACATTAGGTTTTTCATGATATTATAAATATTTATCTTGCATTTTTATTCCAGGCCATTCTCCTTCTGCAGACACTTTATGTCTCTTCAGGCTGCTCCACTCAAGTTTCCTGTTGCCAGAGAAGCCTTAGGATTTATTTTTTTAATCCTGGAACTTTTTCTGTCCTCTTGCATCTTTAGCTATCAATTGGTTTAGGGATTGAAAAACTTGTGATATGGCATTATTTTGAACCCAGTTAGTGGCACAACTGATTCACATCACAGTTTATATCTACATTTAGTGCAATTAATAGCAGTACATGAAGTATGGGTGCAGTAATACGCCTTGTGTGTTGTGTCACAAAAAAGACTGACAGTCTTTAATGAACAAAATTTGGCATGTCTACTTCATAGGGAAATGTCCTGAGCTGTCTAGAAAAATAGCGGGTTAGGTCTAGAGTAGCTGCTACGTACCCTGACCTCTACATGTAGAGAAACTTCCAGGACATGTGTCACTTTCTTGCAGAAAAGATAACTTCTTCATAAAGAGCATCGATATTCTGTAACTTACTTCAGGAAGTAAACAAACCAACCTATTGAGTGGTTTTCTAGGTAACAAATAAAGACCTCTTCTCTCCAAATGATTCTTACATTTCTTCTAGGAAATTAATACTCTTTCGTTGTCTTCTGATATGCACGACTTCATTGGTATGTCTGATCACAAAAGAACTACCCCACCATTCAAAAGACGCTGTTTATATGTTAAAGGTGAGGGCTCTGCGTGGAAAAGAGTGTTTAGAGTTCTGTTCTATGATTTTGCCATGATCTCCATCTCCAGCCTCACTCACTGACATCAGTTTTGCAATTCAAGTTGAACAGAGTAATTTATTCATTATAAATCACTTTAAATCTATACTGAATATTTTCCTGGAAAGTCTAAGACTGGTTAAAGCACTCATATTCCTGTATGTGTGGCAAGTGAAAACATTTTTAATAACATTAAGAAATCTAACCTGGAAGGTGCTAAGTATTTTCAGCAATGTGTTTTGAGCCCTCAGTTTTGAGGATGATTGACATATTTTAGGATCAGGTCCTAATTTTTCACCCAAGAAATGAAATAACACATCAGTTTAATTTGAAGCGACTTTGCCATAAATCTATTTCTCTTTCAGAATGGTTTGGATATCAGTGGGATTAAATGTTCTGACTATAGAAAGAAATTCCCCAGAATGTAAGCTTTTAAATGCCCCCTTCAAACAATGATCAGATGTGGAAAGTTGAGATTTGTTTTCTGTGTGTGGCAGACTGGCAGCAACTGGACCTAGGCTTAGAGTTTCTGCCTTCACTAACAGAATTTTCTTAGTAAGTCTGCCAAAACCAGTAAATTGCTGGCAGCTTTGGTGGAAAGTGGAGAATTCAGTGGGTTTTTGTCATCCCAAAAGGTCTGCACTTATGAAGCTCTCTCTTGTATAATAAAGTCCATTTGTCTGATGTAAGGGATTTCAACGTCTTGTCAATGTTCCACAAGAAGCAATGGTTCAGTTGATGCTGTATGTAGAGGTAACATGCTGAAATGCCATGTTCCCTGTTCTTCTGTTTCGTGTATCAGGGAAATGTAAGCAGAGTGAGAATGTGATTCAATTTGAGGTCAGCCACAGACATTATGTGAGGCCTCATAGATTGAACAAATGAATAATAAACAAAATTAAAAACATCTATTGCTGTCTTTATAGTCTGCCTGTTTGCTTGGCACTCTGTATTGTGGAAAGTGCTATAAATTACAGTTTTGGAAGGTCAGGTTCTTTGTGTATTATGTTGTTTATTGATACTACTTGGGGTTGTGGAAAGAACCTGAGAATAGGAAGGTTTAGAAATAGTATCAGGAGGCCCTTTTGTAGACAAGTCTGTTCAACTCTTTTGAAAATTGTCCCAAAGGATGAGTAGAGTCTAGTTGCTTACTTCAAATTAAACTTGAAGTGATTGTAACATTTAAATGTATAGTACTGGGACATTCCATGCTGTTGAGACTTTTCCAGCTCTAATTTCTATAGGCTAGCATCTATCAGTCCTCACCACTCATGTATTTGGGAGGGTAGAATTTAACCTGATGGTTGTAGACAAACATTCAGACAAAATCCATTGAATTATTTTGCAAGGAATGCCTCTGGTGTGTCTTAGAAAATGAGAAACCTATAGGAAGAGTCCAGGTAATAAGACTTATTTTTCATTTGGAAGTGACGTTGAATGGCTCACTAAAGTTTCTAAAGAGTTCTGTGGGCTGCTGTGCCTTATGTACATAAATATTATCAGACAAAGCTCTTGTGTATACATATTCCCAGACTTGGACTTGTTGCCAATTTAAATCCCTTTATATTGCTCTTTTCCTTATGTAGATCCAATATTCCCACTGCACTCCAGCAAAGCAGAAATTTCTATTTATAGTTTCTCTATTCTATATTTGTTATAATGAATATGGATAATATATACTCACAGAAGTTATTAATACTATTGCCATTACGTGCATAGCAATTGCACGGTCCTCATATTCCAGGCACTCAGATGGAAAGAACAAGAAGAAACTGTTTATGTTTCTCTACTTCATGAAAATATACCAGCATCGGGGCACCCAAAGTGATGATGCTTGGATTGCTCTGAGTTGTATGTGAAATTTGTTTTTTTTTCATTTGGTACACACTGTGTATCACTAGTGTTCCCATTATGTATCAGGGGCTTCCCAAACATTTCATGTGACATCTATGAATATTGACTAACAGCACTATATCAACATTATCAAAAGCCAATCTTAATATTTGACAACATCAAAGGGAGATAGGATGTGTTTGCTCTGGTGAAACTTGGACATGAGGGATGATGTATAGAAAAAAGGAGTGGAAGAAAAGAAGCCCTTGATACCAAAGGCCAACATTTAGTGTTCTTAAAAAAAATTCTAACATTAACTATTAGTGAAGTTGATTTAAGTAAAGCTGAATGTTCAAGATAGCATATTCCTAATGTGCCTACTTAACAGAACCAGTTTGTAATTTTGTTAAACAACTGTATGCAAAGAACAAATACGAGTGATTTATTGGTTTGGGGTTTTTTCCTTCTTTTTTTTTTTTTCAACTGAAAGAGTTGCAGAAAGCTGGGCTGGATGATCTTTCTTAATATAAGTCACTGATTAATAAAATGTGTTATAATAGGTGTGACATGCACTTTAAGACTTTCAAAGCTATGTAGTCTCCCATTAATTCAAGTGCAAATTGGAATATGGTTACATTCTGTTGAAATAAAGTGACTGAGACTTCAAGGGTCCCATTTTACTTACATTTATGAAGTTTGCGATAATTCACTACAGCAGCAAACACTGGCAAGAACAGAGAGATTAAATTTGGTCTGTCTCTTTCTCTCTCTCAGTGTCTCCATCTGCCCTATGCTTAATAAGTTTTCCAGAAGCAAGATACAAACATTATATTCTCAGGACTGTTAGTTTAAGAAATTTGTTGTTTGCTTTTTTGTTTTATAAATTAATTACAGTTGAACCTTCTATTAAATCCAGAGAAAATATTTCTGTTTCTAAGGAGGTTTTTCATACATTATGGTCTAATCCTGTATAATTTTACTGTGGTCATGCTCTTTTTCTCACACTGTGGAAAATGTGATAATTTTTTTCTGATATACTGTGTCTTTCTAGCGGTATACAAGTCATTGAAGTTATTTGCTTTTTGTCATTGTTTTTCTTGGTCAGGTATTACTTGTGTGGGGACAGTCATGAGGAAGGGCTCAATTTAGTCCTATTGAGTTTAAAATCCTTTAATCTGCCCATTCTAGGTAATGAGTTTGTGCCACTTGTGTTGTTTGTCTCTAATTGTATGTTTCCCTCATGCTTTTCTGGGTGCAATCCAATCAATGTTCAATTTTCCAGACTGGTCCAGTGAGAAGATTTATTTCATTGTGTTTGTCCTGCAAACAATATTCATTCTGAAGTTTCAGGAAAGCTTATTGAAATATTATAGGAAAGAAAAAGAAAACAAACCAAAAACAAACCAAAAACTGAGCAAGAGAAGAGAAGAGGTTTGCTTGAGCATTCATTCAAATATACATCTTAGGAAACTCATTAGGTCCTGGGACAGGCTAAGATTTCAAAGTGCAGAAGAAGAGCATAAACTGAGCTGGTGCAACAGCTGCACAAGATAGCTGCTGTTTATAGGGCAGTTGACTCACAAACCAGAAAGATAAATATTTAGGAAGAGAAATGTGCACAAAACAGTGACCAACTGTGGCTGTCATATCATTCCTTGAAAACAGAAAGCAAGGTAAATCCACCCATACTTTTAGCTATATCATTAGGTAGTGCCTAACTTAAGAGAAGGTCTTAAAAATTGTTCCAGAGACTGAGCTTCCACAAGCTTGTGCTTTTAATCTAATATGTTGAACTCAATACACTGCACTTGTCATACCTGCTATCTGTGGACCCAGGAAGTAAAAAAAGTGGCTTAAAAAAAAAGGTCAAGGCATTCTAAGAAAAAAAAGCCTCAAAGTCCTATTTTGCTATTTTATTCATGTCCCTGCTAAAAATACATTGCACTTACATAACACTTTCCACAGGAGAATCTCTCAGACTACCCAGGTTTGAGCACAGCCTCACAGAGTGCTGGTGGAAAAGCAGGCAATGCTTTGGCCATTTCTGTCTTGGGTAGATGAAAGCAAATGAAGTTGTATATGTCTCTCATTTCACAACAGAAAGCTTGCAAAATGAAACATTGGAAAGCTCAATGGAAAGGAATTCCTTTATAATTTTATTTAAACTTTGGACTATTTAAGAAGTTTTTACATGTTTAGAAATCAAAATATTTAGACATGGACATATGAAATTTGACTAACTTTTTACAATTGACAAAATTCATGGAGGAACTGTTAGACTAGGAGTGTTACTCCAGGCTCCCACTCTCCTGCTCCTGCCTTTATATCAAATATGTAAGAGAAATGTGGAAAACAAGGTAATCCTGCTGGGCTATATCATACTGCTTTTCAGCATATCGGGAAGGTACTGCAGAGACAGAGGTTATGCCACCGTTAGAGAAATCTGTTTTCACAAAGAAAGAGTTGCATTTCATAATGGGACAGTAGACTAAAACAGAGCAAAATGTCAATTCCTTCTTCATTTAGCTGGAAATATTTTGAGCAGCCTGTAAGCAATTATTTTATTTGATGAGTAAATATGTAATTGTACTATGCAGGTTTTAAGCATGAAGTCTAAATAACCCCACATGAAAAGGAAAAAAGTCCTTTTTAGTGGTTATGAAAATAAATTGTTAAGCACTCAGCAGTGAAAGGGTCAAAATGGTTGTAATAACTGAACTCTCCTGAGGACATATGTTGTTTACAGTATACGTTTAAAATAATATTCCTGGCTAGTCAGGCTTTCCCTCAGGATAATGCAATTACAACTGTAACAGAGGATTAATTAAATACTCTCCCATAGGTGTTGCTAGAGATCTTGAGTCGACCAAAGGGGGATACATTACCAACTCAGCACAGAGGTGAACAGACCAGAGCTGTTCAAAATAATTAGTTAGGCACGAGAGCAGGGTTGAGCTTTTCCCCTCATTTATCTGATTTTGATTACTACCTTTTTTTTTTTTTTTTTAATGCAGAATAGGCAAATTGTTTCCCATTTATGTATGAGAAATTAATAAGGAAGATCAAGGTTCTGAATAAAGGAATCAATAGCGAATGAGTTTATTGTGTATTCTAATGCAGTGTCAAATAGGATATAATTTTCTTTCCATTTTTTTTTTTTTTTAAATTGACACCTGGTTTAAATGCTTGGGATCACGGAGTATTTTTAATGCTGCGAAGGGAATGACAAACCTGCTCGTGCACAATACATGGAGTGATCTAGATACATGGCAAAGAACTGCAGCGTGAGAGAATATTAGAGCTGGAGGCTCACCTCTGTTTTTTGCCTTCAGAATCATCGTTGCACGTACTTCCACAGTCCTGATAGAAGCTGAGTCATATTTCTTAATTTGGTAAGGCCATTAATTTGGAATTACAAGGATCAAGTTGAAAAAATGAAGGTACTACCTCTCTCCAGAGGTCCTTTTAAGACAGAAAAATCACAGCAATCCAGACTGTGGTTTTTTTTCACAAACGGTTATTTTGGTATGTCTGTCTCACCTTTCCAGTACTGGATGGGCATCTCCTTCAACTAAAAAAATTAGTGTTTAAAATTCAGAAGTCTACAAAATTTGCATTAGAAATGAGCGAACACCTATCTCTAATAAGGTATACTGGCTAAACCCCACATGCATCATAAGCAGTCAGCAAACTGATTGCAGGCTATAAAACTAATCTAAAAGTTTCTGGGGCTCTTCTGAGCATATATGTCCTAAAGTGTGTTAGGGCAGCCTCCTATTCAGATGTTACATGTTCATAATTTTTTTTTCTATATAAAAACTGTACAACAATCTCGAAAGAAATGATTGAAAAAAAATCACATAATAATTTATCTAGAGCCTGCATGAAAATAAATACATGTTGTGAAAAGAGTGATCTCTTCATAGTGAATGTTTTATTCTCAAATCAAGGAAAAAGAAGTAAGATTCTCATATGGGACATCTTATATCAGTTAGCCCTATTTGAGGATCTGACTCGTTTTAAAGAAATGGGCAATCTCTTTTGTCCTGCTGGATATTTTTCATAAGCAATGAATTTGTCTGAAAGGGGTAAAGTAAGAAGAAACAAACAAACAAAAAAATAATACATGTACATATTCTCTACTTATTAAGTTTTCTTTCAGATATTATAAATATGAAGCTTATAACAATAGAATGTATTCCACATTTTTCACCATAAATGTGAAGCAAACTACAATTTTCCAAACTTTCTTAATGGATAGAGGCACTGTGCCTTTTAATCACTGAAGTAGCATGAGGAAAAGAATAAAATTCTAAGATGATATAAGGATATTTTTTCAAATAAACTCAGAATTTCAGAAGACTCGTATCAGTTTAACAGAAAGAAATTAGGTTTATTCGTGAAGGAAGTCTCTAGGAAAGTGTTGCTTGTTACACTGCATGAAAAACCTCCTCGCTATTGTTATCATGGCAGGTTTAGTAAAGAGTATTCAGGAGAATACTGCAAGGAGAAAACAAAGAACTTGCCAAGAAAAACATCAACTCAATATCTACTGTACCTATAATTTTCAAAGGCAACAGTTAGTAATATGACCCCGCTAGATTGTTATGTTCCATCACGTTTCACCATTGCCCCTTGATAAAAGAGACACTCTTCACTGAGAATCAGAAATCATGTGTGTTCATATAAATGTGGTTTTTAACTGATCTACAAGAGTACAGTATCCTAAAAGGACACTGATGGAGTACAGTTCTGTGCACATTTCTGAGCCTGTGCAAATGTAGATTTTCATGCCACAGAGTGTAAGCCTCAGAGGTTTTTCTTATGGCTCTGTTTCAGATCTTTTCTTTATACTGTACATTTACACATACCTATCAGTGCCTCCAGGAATTACTGCACTGCTCAATACGTGAGCAGTGTGCATTGCAATTTTGACCTGCCTGACAATACTGGAAGCATGTGGTCACTGTGCATTTGTGGGAAGGCTTCACTGATCACATATGAACCTTATGACTGCAGAAGATGTGCATACAACTGTGCATGTGGGGCTAGTTTTAATATGGATGGGACAATGCAGGCAGATAGAAACTTTCTTTTTTTCAGTAAACTTTTGCATTTCTTTTATTTCTGTAAATAGGCTCCTAGGGATGCTGTTAAATTCTAATGTCTAGCCTACTGGAGGTCCCTTTGGTAGCTGTCACTAGATGGTGCTAGCTGTATTAGAGAGGTGTCCCCCTCCTTTCCATCTTCAGTTCAGACCTCGCTCTGTCAAGGACCCAGGGTGTTTTGGCTCAGTGCAAGAGGTATGTTTCCACTGAGTTCTGGGCATCCAGAGTAGCTGCTTTGCCAGAGGTCTGGATATACCTTGCATGTATATATAGATTTCTTACAAAACCAAAGTAGATCTTTTGTTCTGGCAGTGTTTTTGAGGGATTTTAAGATAAGCAGAAGATCACTGTTTTTATTTTGGCATTCTTTCACCTTTGCCCAGAAGGAGATTTGCCCTTTACAAAGTCTGCTCTTTCTCATCAACACAAGAATCTCCTACCTTGATGTTTCAAAGCCAGTTTGGCAGAGGATTGGGGGACTGAGAGTGACTGGTGATAGGAGAGGTGGAAAGGGGAGCACTGCCTCTCAGAGGAGTGGGCTTTGCCTCATACTTGGTGCAGTTGCTTGGAGCTGGTTTGGATGGTTCCTTTGAGACCTAGAAAATACAGAAGCAGGTCTTAGAAAAAGGCTCTTCCTCAGAAAGTGTGTGCAGTAGGCTCTGGACTAAGGATGGTGGAAAGCATACAGAGGGTGGGAGAGGAAAATGTATGGAAAAGCTAGTTAGGAAAAAGCTCAAACTGTTTTCCCTGCTGTAGGTTTTCTTCACTATGTTTAATAGTATCCTACTGAAAGACAAAATTTCCCTGAGACCAAACCTTCACGTTCTTGGCCTCAGGAAGAGTATCTAACGAAGGCACCAAAGGCATCAGGTTTTCACCCTTAGCAATAAAAGCTTTTAGTTTCTGAGGAAAGCAGAGCACATTGCTCTCAAACACGAAGAGATGCTAAGTGCAGTGACAATTGTTTCCCAGGGAGAATGATTTGGCAGGAAGCAAGTATTTAATCACATAGCCACATCACATCATTACGGAGCGTCACTCAGTGCAACCACTTGATGCAGTGCACCACACCTCTGTAGCATAATGCTGGCTCCCTGCCAACAATTTAGAGAAAACGGCTATCAGCTTTTATAATTGCTTCCCTTGATGAAACAGCCCAGTGAAATGGCAGGGCTAGAAGGGGGACGAAAGGGAGAGTTATGAGACCACAAATTTCCCAGACTTCCAAGTTACACCTCTTAGCCAGCAATTAAATTACCGGCTAAATTCAAAAGTCCACCACAATTGGCACTAATTGTCAGCCCTGCTGGCAGTATCCTCGTAGAAGCAAAGGATTAAATAGATGCAAAGGGGCAGCTCACTGTATCCCTGAAATCATGCCCTTGGGCAATATTTGACCATTCTGCACACCTCCTGTAGCTGAGCTGACGACTTAGCATAGCACAGCACATATTTGCATTATCGCTGCAAAAACACTGTTGGTCACACATGGAAAGAAAAAGCCAACTTGAATGTTTAAGACCATATGTGTTCTCCTACACGTTATCTATGTGATTTGTGCTCTCCTACATGTTATCATTTGATGCGTGAGCCAGCAATATGTCCTCGCCGCAAAGAAGGCTAAAGGTATCCTTGGATGCATTAGACAAAATAAGTATTTCCAGCATTCTGGGAGAGGTAATCCTTCCCCTCTGCTCAGCACTTAAGAGGCCACCAGAGTGCTGTGTCCGGTTCTGGGCTCCCAAGTACCAGAGATACCCCCCATAAAAGAGAGTCCTGGAGCTACTGGCGGGAGTCCAGTAAAGGGCCCTGAAGGTGTTGAAGGGACTG
>JBCJKH010069520.1:0-22604 GCA_039877255.1 Loriculus beryllinus | reverse complement strand
TGGGTCAGTCTTTGCCTTCCTTTCTCCTACCAACACTGAGAATATGTGGAGGAAAGGAAAACCTAATGCTCAACATTAAAGTAAGTAATAAAATATTGCCCTGAAGACTTCTTCCTTCAGGACACCAGAACTGTCAACTATATTAAGGACATATTGATAGACTGTCTTGGAAGCCTGGTCATCTACATTTCTTATTTACCAAAATATCTTAATTATTCTGCATTGGCTTAAGTTTATTAGGAATTGTGGGCATTCTCATAATTAAGTGCTTCATTGCTTATGCTGTCCTTAAGTGGCATCTTATTAGTACAGTTTCCCTTAACGATTTAGGTTTTGTTACCTAAAAAAAACCTACAACAATCAAATTATCAGATGGTTTAGAGCATGGAATGCATGTCCACATAATTTATGTATAAGCTAATTAGAAAGATCACAAAATACACTTTTTCAGTTTGTTTGAGGTCGATAATTTCCCTGTTAAAGGAAAAACTTATTCCTCTATTACTGTTCAAACAAGAAAAAAAAGGCAAAAAAACCCAAACAAACGAAAAGCTTGTGACCACAGAAGAAACTGACTGTATTTTAAGGGTTTGATCTGCTCGTCTTTTCTTCTTTCCTATAAAAGCGTTCTCTGAACAGAAATCGACTTTTCCATAGCTTCTTTTTTTTTTTTTTTTTTTTAAATTAGTGATGGGCTATGCATGCTGTTAGAAGCTCAATAAGTAGAAACAGCATCCTATAGATGGTATTCTTTATCTTAAATATTCGTTACCTTTTATCTGTCACTCCCAGTTTCTCCATCTTTTTTTTTCTTCCTTAAACATGCAGGTACTCTCGTCTCCATAAAATTTATTTTTCATCTTGGTTTTTGCTGTTTCTCCAAAACACATGGCATTAAAATTTTCAAAGTCAAGGCATCAAATTCAGTCCTGTCAAAACTTTGGTTATGACATAAATCAAACATAAAATTTAATCCATGGTATTTATCTGAAAATAGGTAAGACAGCATTTCACATCTCAGATGAAAAATCAGGAGAAGCAATGACACTCACAACACCGGACTGAAACTGTCAACACAATATGTGGATACTGCATACTACTTTTTCATTTCTCTAATCTTTAGTCATTGATATAGTTAATATAGGTTCACATTAAGTGGTGTAAGTGCCCTTTACCTGGATATTTACACTAACTTTAAAATAGTTGCATAGTCCTAAAAATGGTACAAATTAAAACACAATGCACTGATGAAATGTCAGTAACCCAGAATTATGTAACTGGAAACATCCAGAAGATTCATAGACTTAAGGGCTGTAGCTCATAAATAAGACAGATTTGTTTTCAGAAAAATAAAGATTTTTATTATAGAATTAGTTTTATAAGTCCTCTGCAATTTTATTAGATACCCTAATGAAAAATTGAATTAAGCACCTTCTCTTTTTAGCCATCCCTAAAGTTTCCCTTACAAACATGTATAACATTTTAACCTATATTCATCCCAATAGACTTTAAGTACATGTTTTACTATTTAGTCTGTAAAAATTAATTAATAGCATGTTAATCTATATAGTTAACACTTGTCTTTGGTAATAATAGTGGTTTAATTTTATAAAGCATTCATTAAATGTCTTGCTAAATTACATAAAGATTATAATAGCCATTTAATGAATGCTTTTTAAAGTGAAGTAGAAATTACTTTAGATTATAAGTAACTGTAGGTTTATAAAGCCATCATTATGTATCTATTAAGACCATTTAACTTAAGTGTTCCATAATTAGAGAAGAGTCAGAATTTTAATTGCACATTTGCAAACTGCTAGCTAGGACTTCTGAAAACAGCTCTTCTTCTATTCTAGCACTGTTGAAAAGAGTTTGCATTTTCTACAGGTTTTATTTCTGATTTTTTTTTTTTTAAATTTCTAAATAATATCCTACTATGCTATAATGAACGATATGGGACAGAAATAAGAAGGCATCTAATATACTAATAGCTCCTAAAAAAAATTCTAATAATTAAGAAACTAATTATACATTTAATTTTTGTTTGTTAACTGTTAAAATTTAATCTGAATAGGAACTGATTAGCTCAAAATATTGACAAGGGAGTGCAGAGTGCTTTTACCTCTCAATGATTAGCTGAAAACAGGCAATAATATTTCTGCATGAATCTCATTCTTTTCACCTAAATTTACCTTTTATGTAGTGTCTCAAATAATAAAAAATGTACTTGTGATTGTTTCTGTTGTATTCAGTATCTCTGGAGATACTAATTAGCTTTTTCTTTTAATCACAAAGAATGTAAAGTGTGCTCAGCTACCAGATATACACTAGTATGAAAACAGTGTTCTTGAGGATACCAACATTGTTCATTCTGTGCTGTTCTTAATTCATTTGTCAGACCACAGTTTTGTACAGGCCTTCCAAAGACAAGGAAATGCATACAAAGTCCGTAAGAGTCATTCTTTCCAGAAACATAACCTTGACATTAGTAATACATCTGGGCATGCAGATTCAGAAAGAGGGATGATCTTGGTACATGATGGTCTCCCATGTGAAATACTACACGCATACCTGTTTGTACTTTTATTGTTGAATTTCCCAACTGTTTACTGATGTTCACATTTTCTCTTCAATGTGGGGTCAAGGCAAAAGCAAAGTATTTGCACTTGAGTAGCTGAATGTTAAAAATGGCAGAAATGGTTATTGTTTATCTCACACCCATCATTACTCACTATTCCATTGCACCTGTTTCCATTACCCTCAGTTTGAGGCTGGCAAAATTACATTTTCTCTACTCAGTTTTGTTATTCTTTGTTTTTAAGTCTTGCTCAAATACACTATATTAGTGTCTATGGGCCCCAAGAGTGGATTAAATGATGTGACTAACATCACTGAAGGCCATTTTCTATTAAAATCCTGTTCTTGTTTTCTTTCATAATTCTGATTGGTTGATTTCAATGTCTTTCCCAACAATACATTTAGCTTGCTAGCAATTTTATAGATTATACAAATGTTACACTTGTCTAAATGTATGTTTTTCTAGTCTGAAGCTCATCTAATACTGCACACGTGGGGGAAACCACCGGGAGCTCCTTCTTTTTTAAAAAATTCAGTCTTTGAGACTTAAATGTAGTTTGTCAAGAAATCGAACTACCCTGCAAACTGACTGTATTTCCTTCTCCTCTAAGCCAGCTTTCTTTAAATGTGAGCTAAGTAGTTCTCCAGTTTTTTGCCGTCAAGAGTCAGTTCCCTCATTTAGCTCAGTTCCCTCATTTAGCTCAGTCGGAGACACACAGATCTATTGCATGAAGGAAGTCCCAAACAATATTCTACTGATGTAGTCTGACGTACCTACCTTGTAAAAATTTTTGGGTTGTATCAATCTGTTTATCCTGGTAAGTAAAAGAGGCATTAAACAGTATGAGTATTAGAAAAGGAAAGTGGTATGTGAGCAGAAAACATGGTAAACTCGTTAACAACTGAAAATGAAAGTGGAAGATAAGTAATAGTGGAGACAAAGCCACTCACAGAATGGCCTGATACTAGGGGAAGAAGAAGATAAAAGCAGAAGATAGACCAATAAAGAGAAAATATGAAAGAAAAAGAAAAGTAATACATGAAGGCCATGTAGAAAGAAAGCCAGGTGTCGGTGAAACCAGATGCAGGTAGCTGCAATGAACACATTTAACAGAAAGCCTGGCAAAAGAAGTGGCCAGACTAGATTAAATCCTCTAAATTGAAATAACATCATCTGTTAACAGTTGCACTTTGGTTACGGTATGCCTTGCTCTGAGAAAAAATGCAAAGGAATCACTTTGTTGTAGTAAAGATACTTGTATTATATTCTCATATGGGTCATATATTGCTATGAAAAGCAGCTATAAAGACTTGAATTTTTCTACTTAAAGTACTACAAGGTCTTTGCCTGCTGGAGTTGGTATTCAAAATGGCACTGTCTGGGTCTGTCTTGCTAAGAGAAACTTTTGAGTCTAAGTTATTTTTCTATTTGTGCTCGGAAAAATTTAGAATTTTCTATTATCTTATATATCTCACTTCTGTATTTCAAGTCTGTTTCTTTAATAGCTGAATTCTTACGCTTAGTTTGCACAATAATTGTAGAAGAAAACCCTGAATTTCATATTTAGTTCCTGGTTGCTTGATATTTGAAGCACATAAATATTTATTCTACCAGACCATCTCAGTAGCATAGGAGTGTTCCAACTTTATTAACTGGTGAAATGTTAAAGCAGTATCCTCCTTCTCCTATAACTATACCAAAGTTTTAAGCTATATTAATAACTATGTTTTTTGTCTTCTAAAATCACCAGTAGTACTCTGGCTGTGCAAATGTACAAGTGAAACATTTAGCGCCAGCTAAAATATCAGTTTTATACTGACAACAACAAGTTATTGGCAACAGAAATCAAGAGGTGCAGACAGCATCATAATGATGGCACAAAAATTGTTGGTATGGAAAATTAGTTCCTCAGGACACATCTGAAATCTTAAAATATTTAATCTTAGCTTGAAGCTAGAAGTTTGCAGCTGCCCTCTACTTACAGTATAAGAACTTACTAACATCTGCCATCTGTAGTACAGAGAAATACACTACAAACTATTCAGAAACTGCTTTCCTCTGAGAGTCCAGCAATATTTTCTCCAAAATGTTCAGTTTTACTGCTTCTTGAGGACATTGTTGCTGAATAGAAGCATAGCTTTTTGACAAGTATTCTTAAAGGCAGCAAGGATGTACTGACTTGTTACTACCATAATAAATCCTAAAGTAAACCACTTTCTTTTAAAAATGCAATTCATCAATTATAACATATTTCTAAAGCTGCGAAATTTCCACTTGCATCAGATGGCTAACATACTGCATTAAAGTATTTGGATTAACTTGGCTTTTAATTTGTCAGCTGGATGCATATTTATTCTCTCTCAAAATGCAGTAAAATGGACAGTTTAGGAAATGACAGA
Organism: Loriculus beryllinus; assembly: GCA_039877255.1. Taxonomy (NCBI): domain Eukaryota; kingdom Metazoa; phylum Chordata; class Aves; order Psittaciformes; family Psittacidae; genus Loriculus; species Loriculus beryllinus. Next base: position 17,627 of record JBCJKH010069520.1, on the reverse strand, counting down.
CAGGAGCTGACCATATACAGTGATTTGTTTTCCTGGGAAGGATTTGACAGTCAGTATATGTTCCCTTTAATTTCAATGCCAGAATTCAGCTGAGTTTTGGTGTTCTGGTTTTGCTGTTTTTTTTTTTTTTTTTTTTTATTCAAAATGTCATCATTACTCTAGAATTAAAAACTGCATTGTATAGACAAGCCTAAAATGGACAGTAATACCTACTCTTAGAATACGTGTTTATTCATTCGGCTTCAAGTATTAGCTGACACTTATGTGATGTATAGTAAAGGGATAATAAATAGGATATGAGAGAAAATGCCCTGAGGTAAAATCTTAGTTTCATTGAAAATCAATGGCAAAACTCCTATGGCACATCAGTGGGACAAAGACTTTTCTGTCCATGTGAAAATTGAAATAGAATTTAATTTCTCCACTTGTGAGTGAGAAGTTTTATTATGTGATTATTTTATTTGGGTTTAATTCTCTGTTATTTCTTGAGGCAAAGCTCCAATTGAAATCTCTTGTCTCTGGCAATCAGTGGGAATTTTTCCTAAGGAGAACATTTTGCCATCATTGTGCAATTTATTCTCTTTGGTTTTTTATCTTTTGTCCACTTTATCTTATGGGAGAACAAGGGAAATAGGCAGCTTTTTGGAACTGGGTAAAATGAAAAATAGTAACAAAACAAGGAAAAGAAGTAAAGATTAAATAGAGTTAAATTTATATTGTGGCTGTGGAACTAGGGTTGCCTTACTTACATAAAGGTTTTGTCACTGCTTTTGCAAACAAGTGGAAAAAGATACATAGCAACTCATTGAAGGAGCTGTCCCTTGAGTCTGTGTGCTCCTTAAGAGACATTTTTTCTTAGCTCTTTTGTGGCTTCCTGCCACACCAAGTCCTCAGGATGCTATCTGGCATCCTGCTCCCAGGTAGCTGCCTCCCCTGCAGATGCATGGAAAATGGGTTGAATACCTGACTTGTCCCCACTTACCTATCCTGATTTGCAGCGCTGTCTGAAGGTAGCAGCCTGCCTTTCCTGTAAGCATCATGGTTCTGCTAGTTGCTGTCACAGCTAATGGACTCCTGATGTCTCTCAGATGCCTTCCCATGACTCTTGCCAGGGGTATGGGGTAGCAGCTTGCAGTGCTTCAAGGATGCCAGTCTCCAAGGCAAAAAGCTGATATAGTCCAGCACCAGCAGTGGCAGAGTGTATGAGGAGGGGTGGGGAAGAATAGGCATAGAGAGAGAAAGGCACTGCTGGTCTGCTGCAGCCAAAAAAAAAAGGATAAGAAGTTTTATCTTTGCATTACCTAAAGGTTTCAGTGTTGTACTTTTTAAAGATTAATTTAAATGTATAGTTTAATTATTGTTACTTCTCCTACGAAAAATAAAAAATGGTAATATTAATTTTAAAAAATATTTTCCTATATACTTAAGACAGGCAAGATCCCGAAGAACTGAGAGGTGAAAGCACTTTAGTTCTATGTTGCCTATTAAACAAATATTCCTCTATAATTCCTCTATTAAACAAATATTCGATTCTGGTGTGAAGAACTGGAAATGGGATGGGTGCCACATGTCCTGAGGGCTAGCTGCTGGTACTAAAATTAATGGTAAAAGCTATTTCACTCTTTATACACTGTTAGAAGCAACTGGGAGGAAAAACAGCCTCAAAAATTGAAGAGAAAAAAAAAAAAATGTTCCCTGTAGAATTCATATATTTTTCGTAGAAAAAATAAAATAACTGACTTTTTTTTTTAGCTTTTCCATTGTTGATGGTAAGGCTCCAACACCTAATCAGTACCTGTGAGGCGTAGTCATTATTTACTGCTGTTCAAATGAAATCATAAAATGGAACAGTAAAATATAATTTGGAGAGAGCTGTAGAAAATAAAAATATTATGGATGCTAAATTTTCATATAAATTGTCTACATTGCTTGTGTGAATAAAATACATATAGCAGCTTTATTTTATTTGGTGTATTGGACAAATGCCCAAATACTTGAGAATGAAAATGAAAAAAAATACAGGACAATCAATTTCATTTTATGTAACAGCAATTATTTTTCTGTTAATAAGGTCAATACTATTCTAAAATATTTATAAAATTAGGAAATTTGCCTCTTATCACAAGTATTTTAAAGCTAGTTTTAACGCTGGAGGCACAGAACAGGTTGACAGCTTTGGGTTTTGGCTTGCGCACACTAGCACACCAACGGAAAATATTTACAAAATTTTTCAATAGAATAGCTGAATTCCAAGCCAAAAAACAGCTAATGAAGGTAAGAAAGAATAGGACAAGCTAAATAAATTATATGGCTGCTGTTTGATTAAAAGTCTGTATATTCAATGATTCAGACTCAAAGCTTTAAAGTCAGCATTGCTTATAAATGTAATATTATGTAACTGAACCAAATATTTTAAGAAATTACAAATATTTACCTATTTGATTTTTTATTAGTATTAATAGAATTACTGATGGTTTTTATAATGTTTTCTTATACTTATTATTGATTTTTTTATTAGTATTGAATTACTGATGGCTTTTATAAGTTTTTCTTATACTTGTTATTTTATCAGTGTCATTGTGAAAGCTACATTTGATATAATCTAAACCAAGCATTTCTAGTTCCTGTGGGGTTTTTTCTTTCTTTATTTACTTGCTATCAGATGGCCTTAAGAATTTTTTTCTTCAATGTTAAAGCACTAAGAAAAAAAAAGAACATATTCTCCATCTGATGCGCTGTGAAAACAGGTGGAAAATTGTAACATGACAGCCTAAGTATTGTATCCAGGTGTAAGCTAGACTGTACCCATAGTGCCTTGATGCTGTACACAAAAGGAGGACAGCGGATGAAAAATGCTGTCCAGTTACAACTTCTAGTACTCCTAAGGAGATGAAGAAAATGTGACTTTTAGTTAAATTAGCTTTGAAAATATATCAGTGTTTCATTTTAGAAGCTTCACCTAGTGTCAGCATACACACTCAGTGCAATACTTCATTACTCCTATCAAGCCATGCTGTAATCTATGTCATGATATCTTAAGAATGAAGCTTAGACAGGTTGAAGAGACAGGCTATACACAAAGCCCAGAGTACTTTTTTCCATGAAGCTCTCCACACATTTTAATTCATTAACTACTTCACAGATGTCTGTTTCAGTATGGTACAAAAATTTGCTAAACATGAATTTTACGAAGTTGAATGTAAGAAGGACTTAAGTGCATTTTGTAAGAACAAGTGCTTGATCTTTGCTCAAATTTAGAGCTGTGTTAACTAAATTATTAAGAACTAGTTCCTAATAAACCCCATAATATCTAAACCAATTTTTTCCTTTTGGTCAGGTTGAAGAAGCCATCTGATTTTTATTCTACTGGGAACACATCACTTGATAAGATTTTTTTTTATATCTCAGAGCCTGGCCAGTGGGAATGTTTTTGACATCTCTTAAAAACCAATTCTAAACCTTGTTCCTCACCCTCACTCACTCACAGGTGACCAGTCAAAAGCAGAAGCCATTTCTGGTGCCTTGGATACTGTTTGTGGGATCAAAAGGCCACTGCTGGTTGTGAAATTCTGAAGACTGAAATGTTGCTGTGTATTTCAGTACATGAGGTTATGCTTCACTAAAACTTCACCTTGGAAGTAAAACAGGTGACTATTAAGAAAAGTGACCTGGATTATTCTAAATTACTGACATTTTTAATTCATACAAAAATAAGTGCTCACATGTTCCTGATCTAAGTTCTGTGATGTAACATGACTATACCAATTTAATAAGTGTGCTGCACTGTAAAAATAAAATGCAAGCATAGAAACCTCCTGTCATCTCTTTTTGCTCTCACTTTAAAAATACATATCAGTTACATATTTTCAATGTTTTTTCCCCTTCATTGTGAGAGAGGACTCATCAGTGAAACTGAGAGAACAGCTTTGATTTAGATATTGATTTCACAGAGGTATCTTAGCTGATTTTCCTTATAGCATTTTCATTTGGTATCAAAATGATACGATATCCTTTTATTGGAACATTTTTTTTGTAGTTGCTTTTCTTCTAGTCACTTCTCAATCTCTAATTATCGGGGTTCAAGCAAGGTGTGTTAGTAGTAATGCTGGGAAAAAATGTCACAATAAGATCTTATTAGAAATAAACTTCAAAAATAAGGTTTTATTATGAGAAAAGCTCTTCTAACTTCAGATATAATTATCCTGCATAATGAACTTGCAAATATCCTGTGTTAAGCCACGGATTCTGAAAAAAATACAGGATTATAGGATACATAAATAAATACAGGAAAATAGGATACAGAGTATCCTAACATTCTGAGACTTTGTATTAAAAATCGAGTTTCAGAATCTCCACCTGTTTCTCTTTTGCTCTCACACTTACCGGCTCACACATTCGTGCACACTCACATATACACTGTACTGCTCTACAAAGAACAAATGTCCTTTGAAAATGTTCTTTACCAGATATACAGTTGGAATAGTCAAACTGTTTGCATTTTGAACTGACTGGAAAATACTCATAAACCCCTTAATGCTCTTTATTTTCTGGCCTCAGATTTGAGTTTTGATAATGTAGTTGCTTTTGATTTTATTTATTTATTTTTTTTTTTAATTTCTGGTGGTTGAGTCATTCTTTGAGGTGTAAACACAGAAACTTGATTCAAACCAGAATCCAGCTTCTATACCATAATCAGGCTATGCCCCCCACTGTCATTAATACCAGGTCTGTGTGCCATAGGATGTCCCACTACCAAACATCTGGTTGGAATCAGACATAGAAAGTCCATTTTTATCAGTTAACCCAAATAATTTAGAGTGCATTTCAGAGTTTGTGTTGTATTTTTAGGAGATATTTTTCAAGTTTCACACCTTTTGCAGAAAACCAGGTGACTGGATTTTTTGGGTTTGTTTTTGGTTTTGTTTGGTTTTTTTTTTTTTATAGTGCTTGATGGTAAAAGAATAACATTGAACTCACACTGACATCTCTGAGCTGCAAGGTGATTGTATATGAAGGAAGTGCTCTGCCACGTTTTTAAAGAAGGAGCCTTGGAGCCATATCCGTTGTCAAACTGCAGTCTATTAAACAAGACAGACAAGCAAGGTGGTCCCTCGTTTCATGTCCCATATTTTTGATTTGTTACTCTAACATCACTGAGTCCTATCAGAGGACAACATTGTGTCAGGTACCGTACAATGTACAAACAAAGAAAAAAAACTGGTTTTGTCTCTTAAGGTAAGTCAATAAATAGCTTTCTTCACTCTGCAGACATCACCTACCAATGATATTTTTCATACTTCATGAAGTGACTAGGGTTTTAAATAACTCTTTACTTTCACTTGACTGTTTTCTGTTTTCCAAACCCCACCTGAGCCTCCTAATCAGTAGGATCCTGAACATCCTTTTTCTGTAGATGCTGCCCTCATGCTTCCTCTTCTTTGTCCCTGTGGCTTCCCCCTTCGTTTCAGAAAGCTCCAGTCTAGTTGATTTTTGAAGCAATGAATACAGCAGATAGTTGAAATACTTAAAAACACATAATTGAAATAGCAAATGAATTAAAATACTCAAATGATTACTTCTTTTCAGTTATTATTTTATCATATGTACCTACCCACCAAGTTTTAAAATATATTTCACTAAGCTAGCATCAGACTGATATAGAAAGATCAGCATTGTTAATAGCAAAACATTAATTTCTCTGAATTGCAAAGAATAGGTTATTTCACTAAACTACAGCAAATAACATAAAATGCATGCATGTTCTTTGTGAATCAGCAGAGATATCACATCATTTGCCTCATTGCTGTGGTGGTGAACACAACCTGGTTATGCATGACATAATGTAACACCGCGTTTCTGGGAAAACTACAGGTAAGGGCATAACAATTAGAATGCAATGGCAAGAAATATTAGGGAATTGAGTTTACTGCCTACTAACTGCAACTGTTTCTGGAACTTGGATTTTCCTAGTTTCACACATACACCATTGCTCCTCCCTTTTTTTTTTTTTTTGTTTTTCTTGGTCAAATCTCTGCTATAACTCAAACACTCGTAAGAAGTCACTTGTCCAATTTCTGATTGGATAGATATTGGAGATTAATCATACAAACTGTTTTTTTCCAGTAAGCTGCAGAAAAGCATAGCAGGGTGTTGCTTCAGACTATTCTAACTGTTCCCACAGCAAACTAAAAATATTATCAGGTAGACTGGGGTCACAAAATAAAGGAGAAAGGATAGCTTACTTCTTTAGATATGAAATTGATACTAAATTTTGCTGTGTATATAAAGAAAATTACATATAGAGAAAGGAAGAGAAAAAAACCCAGGAAAAGCATTATACAAAATGATTTATTTTCTTTCTCCCAAGACAGACCCACAGGCTGTGTGGATCTTCACAACTGCAGTAGAATTAATGAAGTGATGCATCTCTAGCACAAACAAAAACTCTGGTCCAAGAAGCCAACTGAATATAACTATTCTTTGAAGATGAAGCATTTAACAAAGCCAACTCTAACTTAATGATACAGTGTAAAGGAGTACAGGCTTGGTATGACAGGCCTCAAAAGTGGAGGCACAGGATGCAGTGTAAAGTAGTATAGGCATGGGATGGTAAGAGATGAGGCAGAGACTGGCAGGAGGACTGGAGGACATACGGCTATAAAGAGCCCTCTGATGACCAGTTAAAGCAGCACAGAGTTAGATCTGGAAAAACTAGTTTTTAGGAACAAAGAAAGCAAACATAAAGTGTTTCGCATAAGTCAAAACACTCCAAAGCATCTTACCAAACGTAAAACCAAAAAAGCTTCTTTCTCACTCTGGGATATAAAAGCATCAATTTCAACATCATATTCCTTCCAAGGTTCGCTCCAGATGCTGACATCTCACCACAACCATCCATAGACTGAAGTCATTGAGTTTGGGACCCAGGGGGCACTGGAGGAATAAGTGTAAAATCTGAGGAAGGGAGATGGCAGGAAGTTTTTGTACAGTAATTTTAACAGTATTATTTTGATATTTTGTTTCTTATCTCTTTTTCTGTGTAATAATAATTACACAGAAAATCTAATTCTGTGATTAGATTGTAGAGACAGCGATTACACTAGCAAAAAATATTTAAGATATCTCATTTTTGCTAAGAGATGGAATGTTATCATTTTCCTAAATACAAATTAATGGAAATAGTTACTTAGGAAACAAATTCCCAAGACAAATAGCAGGTTTTCCACCTCCTCAGTGTTTTCAGATCACAGCAGTGTTCCTTTCCAGAAGCAACAGTTTCATCCAATGCAATGTATAAATTAAATACACAAACATTATTTGGTTTACTAGAGAGGTGATTCCATAAAATGTAGCAATAATAAATAGGACATCAGGCTGTATGATTCACTTGTTAGATCTGACCTTAAATTCTATGAATTTTATATGGAAATGCTATGTGTTTCTGTAGTGGAAACTTCTCCAGCTCATTCTTCAATGAACTGCTGTACTCTCCCAGGCTCCTGTAATGCAATCAGTTCAGCTTGAGTAACACTTGTGACTGCTGTAGCTCCACTGACTATTCTGGGATTTGACTTTGGACTTTTCATCCACAAACTGTATTTTTGTAAGAAGAATTTTATACCATTAATAGATTTATTGAAAAGAAAAAAAAAAAGACATTAAATAAAATATTTAAACTGCTTATTTTTTTGCATTCTCGTCTTTTTAGCATATTCATTGACTGCCTTACTGGTCAACTTTTTTTTTTTTTTTTTTTGGTTACAAGGTTAAAAATCCCATCTACAAAGCAACAGTAAACAATATGGCAGGGTTTTGTTGGGTTTTTTGTTTCTTTTTCCTTTACAGAAATCTTTTCACACTACTGCTTGATGTTTAGAAAACAGATGGCATTTAATAAGTTAAACTCTGACTGAAATCAAAAGTAAATGATGTTCAACTTTAAATTGTTTGCAGAAGTAGTCTGATATTAAGTTTTACATTATCTTTGAATTCTCCTGAACTGAAAAGAGCACATTGTGGAATAAGAATTGAGAAATAAGGTTAATCTAAAAAATTTACTTCTACTGTAAGTGTAGTTTTCATGTGACTATAAAATAGCATGTGGAATTTAGAGTCATTGCTCTGAGATTAGTATCATGGTGGTGGTAGTTGACACAGACTCATCTGTTCCCAGTCTAACAGAAGACAGAAGAGCAAATTTGCGTTAATAGATCCAGTCTAAAAGGCAGCTGCTGGCAAAACTAATAGGGATAATATTCAAGCTAGCTGTGACACAGAATTAAATTTAGTGTTTGCAGGAAAACTTCATAGGTCACAGTTTTTGCCAACTACAATAAGTTGCATATTTGCCAGACAATGTCACAAAAATTACTATTGAATTAGAGAATCCTTTGTTCTGTTACTTCGTCTGTCTTCTGTCCATAGATGTTTCATTTCATTATTTCTAAGTCATCTGTGATGGATGTTCGTACCCAGTCTGCGTAGCATCTGAATATTTTTAGCAATGGCAATTCTGTGATTTTCTGCTAGAATCTAATTATTTGACTGTCTGTCTTGAAAGTTTATTGGCTGTTTCATTCTGCTAAATTGAATCTGGTTTTTTCAGATGCTTTTTTTTTTATTCTTCGTGACTCCCTTCTGACATCCAAAGCAGCAGAGGAAAGTGATACTGTCATGGTTTTAGCCCAGCCTGTCACTCAGAAACCACGCAGCTGTTCGCTCAGTCTCCCTTCTTCCTTCCCAGCTCCCGAAGGGATGGGGAGGAGAATCGAAAGAATGTAAGTCCCACGGGTTGAGATAAGAGCAGTCCAGTAACTAAAGTATAACACAAAACTACTACTGCTGCCACCAATAACAATAATGATAAGGAAAACAACAAGAAAAGATAATACAACCGCTCACCACCTGCCTACTGATACCCAGCCTGACCAGACCAGCGATCTAGCCCTTCTGGGTAACTGCCCCCAGTGTATATACTGGGCATGACGTGTTGTGGTATGGAATACCACTTTGGTTAGTTTGGGTCAGGTGTCCTGTCTCTGCTTCCTCTCAGCTTCCCCTCCAGGACACCCTGGCAGAGCATGAGACTCAGAAAGTCCTTGGTCAGACTAAACATTACTGAGCAACAACTAAAAACATCGGTGTTATCAGCACTGTTACCAGGCTGAAAGGCAAAAAAATAGCACTGCACCAAACGACTAAGAAGGAGAAAAATGACTCCTACTGCTGAACCCAGGACAGCTACGTAACTGTAAAGATGAGCTAAAGGAGGAGATAAAATTGAGCACGTGCTTCTTTTTGTGTCATGATATATATAAAGGTGGTTTGGAGAACAGAATATACAGGTTAATCTAATGGAAAGAAGATAAGAAAGTGAGATCAGGGAATGGAAGTAAAATATACCAGGAAACTTGGCAAACAAAACGGCAGGTAAATTACACATTTAGAAATGTACACCAAATGAAATCTGGGTAGATGTGAACAGAGAGGTTCAAACTGTTAAATCTGTATTTTGGTGTCCCTTTTTGATGAAACATCTTAATTTATAAATTCTAAGAAACAGTGCAAGATAAGAACTCTCTTATCAAGAATGTATTTGACTTACATGTCTGAGTAATTATTCCTGGTGTAAGGAGCCGGATGCGTACCTGTGTGGGAACATGCACTAATTAAGGTGCCTTGCACAGAAATTCTGTGTGCTTATTGGAAACAGAGGTTTGTAAAGGTTCGAATGGCTTCCTATCGAGATCCTCAATAAAGGCACGTGATGGATTGACATATTGAGGGACACCCATAAGTCACACTGCTTCTGAATCTGGCACCTGGATCAACTCTTCCCCCTGTCCCCTCAGTGCTCACAGTGTTTTTCTCACACTTTTGCCCTCACATTTAGGCAGGGTTTTTCCCTTCCTCCTCCAGGCTTTCCCTGGGTGCCACCATCGTGTCTATGGGGCTGCCTGTGCCCTGTGGTGAGTCTGTTGGATCCTGCTGGAACAGCTGTATCCAGCATGGGACAGCCCCAGCCACTTCTCACTGAGAAACCTTGCAGCCCCTGACACCTGCTGCAACTCAACCTGAGTGTGGGTTTTAACTTCAGTTTAAACCTTTCTTACCCTATCCATGAGACAAGGCAATACCATCAGGGGTTCTGGTGAGCTGATCAGAGATGCAATGCAAAGCAGGAAACCTCCTGGTTAGCAGCTTCAGTTCTAGATCTCTGTGAGTTTAGCTGTTTAATTAAATATTGATAAAGTGTAAGGCGGAATAAAAAATACATGCAGGTTAACTAAATGCAGACAGAAATGAGGAGCATGAGCTCTGAGAGAAATGCTGTCCTTATGGGCATTCTGACTCCAGAGACAGCAAGGGAAGCTGCTTTGTGACTATTGGAGACATAAGACATACATCATACTAATAAAGTAGAAATAGTAATGAAATAGGGATGTTTTATGAATATTCACTAATTTTTACTGTTGTCACAAACACAGAATATTTATTAAGATCTTCATGTCTTAAATAGTCTGTAATTGTGAAGTTATTTGTTTTTATAATAAAATTTTCATCTATGTTCTCAAAATCCACACCTAAAAAAAAAAATCTAATTTAAAAGCCCTAGCTACTTACTTTACAGTAGTTAGGGACTTAACCACCTCTTTTGATAGTCAGAGGCTCCTTTATTGTGCAGCTACAGATGCAAAAGTGACTTTGAAGGTAGCTGGCACTGGGACTGGAATGAAGACAGAGAAATAAGTTTTTCCCATGGTACCCCTTGGCCATTACCTCTTTTTGATTTGAGGTCAGGTAGGGACTTTTCTGCTCAGTGGAAGTATGTGTCAGGAAGATCTACACTTTCAAGAGCATAAGAGAAGAGCTGGTCAGCATACTGATGTAAATCTAGTGTGCAGAACCTTCCTAATGGCTGTGAAATAGAAAACCTCCTTTGTTTCGGTCATGACATTATCCAAGTGTTTTGCAACACTTCTGGGAGGGACAGAGATTACGACCTCTATTAACTTACAGAACTGTGATGAAAATACGAATACTAAAGGCAGGAGAAGACTAGTTTTGTTAAAAGGTCAGGACTATTTAAAGCTGATGTTGCATTGCCATCTGTTCCACAGTTCTGGTTCCTCCATGAAACGCCTCTTTTCCATTTCTGGAGCAGTAACTCAGTGAAGAGGTAACTTGACTATTCTCTACCTTGTCCACAGTGAGGAGTGTGCTATTCAAAATTAAGCTGTGAGACCCACTTTTAAGATGTAAAAATAGCTACTGCTATTCTTATGAAAGCAGAGGAAGCATGCACCTATATCTTTGTAAACCTTTATCTTGAAATGCATGTTTTACTGTCCACTCATTTATGCTTGTATAATTGTGCTTTTACTTCAAGAAATCATAGTCTTGAGTCACATGGCTTGATATTTTTCAGGAGAAGGAGAGATGGCTGGAAATTTCAGGTAGAACACTGTCCAGTTTGAAAACATCAAATATTGAAAATAAAAACATTTTTATAGGAAGGTGTGGAAATTTTGCAACTTGGAGAATGTTGTTGACGTAAATGAGAATATTAGGGGAAGAAAACATCGCTTAATTTTTCCTATCTTTTCCTAGAAATACTTTAATTACTTTTAAATATTCAGATTGCAAACCTTAAAATCTTTACATTGTTAATAGAACACTCCAATTTAGATTGAGAATTCTGTGAACAGAACTACAGAAAATAGATATGAGTGATGTGCTAGAAGAAAAGAACAAGAAAAAACTCTATAGCAGAAAAGAATTATGCTTGAAATAAAATATTCAGAAAATACTAATTATTCAGGAGAACACTGCTCCAAGACATCCATAATGAATTGCATGGCTTCTCTATCATAAACAGTTATTTCTCATTTAACTAATCAATGAAATTTTCAAAGATGCATTGCACCTGCTTTTTGTATCATTCTTTTCCATTAGGAGATATGTAGTCATTCAAAATGCTAAGGACAGTCTCTGGGTCATGTTTTCTGTGATAGCTAGGCTTTAAAAAGTTGATCAAATTACTATCATTAAAGATTGACCAGGACAGCAAATTATTTCTAATTATTGAGAAAATTGCGTTGTGTCTGTAAATATGTAAGCATGTAATATACACAATTAAACTATTGTTTTTCCCTTGGTCACATGTTAAACTTCTTTTATGTATGTTTTCTTGATATTTGTGGACTCAGTATGTTCCATAGTTTCTTCTAAAGTTTGTTTTACTTTGTTTAGCTGATAAAGTACAAATGCATTGGTCAGCCAATGAGACAATTAAAAAAAAAACCAAAAAAAAAAACCAAAAACCAAAAAGAATTTCATAATGATTCAATCAATCCTGGAGTATTGTAAAACTAAGAAATACAAGCTTAACATTAAAGTTTTGATTCAGATATTTCTGGGATAAACGTGTTAATTTTAGAGAAGCACAAGTAAATGGAGAGTAACTGCTTATCAGATTTATTAAAAACAAAAGTACCAAAATGTTTTGTGGATTAAAAAAACATCCCGGGGAAAGAAACAGAGAGAAGAAAGTTATTTGTATATGCAAATTTCTTCTTCTGAACCATTCTTAATTTCTAAGTCTGGGTAAACTGCATGAAAATATGTATCATAGCTTTTTCGCAATATTTTAGTTCCTCCAAAGCTGTTTCTGCTGTTTAAAGAGGAATACAGAATATACCACGTTTCTATTTTCATAATTCTTGAATGTAGTAGCTTGCCATTCTCATGTATTTTCCAGCCATTTGAATCTGTGCAGTACTTTATGAAGCTGTTTGAGCTATATCAAGTCACTTTTGTGGGAGATACTTCAGAACACTAACAAACATTGCAAAAGATGCATCCTGCTCATAAAATCTTATAACGAGTTACACTGCATGGGTCTATTCGTTATTTATTGCCTTTGAAGCCATTCTTTTAGAGAAGGTCACTAACAGCTGGCTGTATTAGTGTGTATGTTTCATTTGCTGTTAATGGTCTCAGTAATGGATAGCCCCTTTTTTTTTATTTTTCTGACAAAATATATTTATAATTAAGGCCTCAGTTTCCATTATAATCTTACCAGAATAATGATCAGAACACAAGTCAGTATCAGTACAAGTTATATTAAACCTAGCAGTTTCTCACACTTGAGCTACTGATAAACTAATTAACCTAGTCTAATGTTGGATTCTGCAGCCACCAGACTGTGGTTCCAAGGATATTCAAATGCAATGTTAAATTGAGGTGCCTGCTCATCACCCGCAATGGGACTGTAGTGGAAGGTTTTGTGGGCTGTCATCTCAGTTATCAGTTATTGGTCAAAGAATTTCATACGCACTACCAAAGATGACCTTGTTAGGTTGCCTTAAGACCAAGATCAGCCCCATCTTGCTGTCCAAGTCCTAGTCATCTGGGAATGTGGAGCCTTCTTTTGGGGACTTTTTTCAGACATTCAAAGATTTTCTTTGGTTCATGGATAAGGGATTCTGGCTAATCATGTATTGTTCAGAGGTTGTATACAAAACACATTATGACTAATAGTGCAAAGCATGCATGCTTTGTAGATCTAAAATTTTTCACAACGCAAACATACTCTCAAACAAGGATAACGCTCTCAGTTTTATATTCCACAGATCTTTCATAGCTTCAGCATCATAAAATGAGAATAAAAATCCTATGCAAAACCATGCAAACTTAGCTGTTTTAGCTGTTCTCGTAAATCTAATTTATTTATGTGCAAATGCAGGATCTGATTAGGCTGCAGACAGAGGTGCTCACACACATCTAGTATTTTCTGATTCTGAAACATGTCTTAAAAGTAGATATTTTGAATATATGCTTATAAACATCTCTAAGTTCACATTCAGCAAATTTCTGCTGTAAATTTCAAACAGCCTTTCTGCCTGTTTCATGGTGTGTTGTACTGTGTACCTTATCGGATGAATTCCAGTTGGCCAGGGATTACTCATGTTAAATAGACTATAAAAAGTCTGTAGTGTAAGTCACAGTCCTGGAACATTTATACAGCAGCAGAAAAGTTTTATGTATTGGGTGATAAAATAAATCTGTTTGCTGGAATACCTCTTCTTATTTTATTCAGATGTAATTCCAGTCTACTTCTGCAGAATATTCCCAATAGCATAAAGTTGATATTAGAGCCAGTTCTTGAAATCTTATTCCTCCCATCTGAACTAATAGCAAACTAGCCATAACTAAGGCATTCTCAGTGGAGTGAAATTGCTTGGAAAAAAAAAGAAAACTTCCTAACTTTTTATATGACAAATGAAAACTAACCAGAGTATATTTTCTTCTTTATTCAGCTGTGCAGCAGCTAATGGTGTATGTCTATGTACATGTGCATATGTTCTCCCTCAAAACTCACAGACAAATTTTCTAAAAATATTTACTTATACATAATTCAAGGATGATTACTGTTAAAGTTACTGACTGAAAGTTCAGCTTCAGTGCCACACAGGGAGACTAAGTTTATGATCATGACAATCCATTTCAGTTTATGATCATGACAATCCATTTCAGTCTAAGACTCTCTAGGTTGTCTGGCACTGTTGTATTGTGCATGTATCAGCATCTTTGAGTTGACGGATACCATAACACCAGATAAGAAATTAGCACTGTGCATATTTAGTGTCATTATGCTTTAAAGATTTTAGCTTTCAGTAAAATGCTGATAGAGTCAACATTGATACTGCATTATATTGTTAGAAAAGGCTGAAGTGCCACGTTGAAATCCAAATATAAAACTCAGGTATAGCTTAGGAGCATTCTTTTTATCAAGTCACAGTTTTATGTTTCTATCAATTTTTTCCTTTTTCAAGTCTGTGTGACTTGACTGGTTTGTTCTCAGAACTCAACTCTTCACTCTTGGTATTCTAGACTAGGAGTTACTGGTACAATTAGTACCCTTGGAAATCATATATTTGGAGATCTAATTACAGTAATTTGAGGAGCTAAAGCCAGCCAAGTATTTCAGTTCTCAGTCACAGCAAGATTAATTTTTCAAGATCTGTTACTAAATGGGTATTAATGGTTCCCTGTGCTGCTAAAGCTTGGTCACTTGACCAGGCTTAATAGTCTGCTGGAAGCAGATGGGTGTTATTCCAAGTCCTTGCCCATCAGATAGATATATTTGTCCATGTGTGTCCTTTCCAAATGCTGAACAATAATACAGCAATGTGAAGAGGGACTGTTGGATGCTGGCTCACTTAATACCTTTCTGTAAAGGGATATTTCATTCAAGTCAGTAAAGCAATTTATCTTCAGAAATTATATTCAGATGTTATTTGGTATGTATTCAAGATGATTTAGGCTTACATTTTTCTTAAGGAAAAGGAGCCTGAAGCTCCGTACTCTTGGCAACAGTTGCAGTTTGCCCTGGTTTGCAGATTTCTTTACTTATTTTCCCTTCTGCTTGCTATCATCTCACTTTTATTCAAAGTCTTTCTAGATAAGCTATCAGCAGGTAGCAGGGCCATGTAGGAAACATGACCTGCTTACGAATTACATCCCATACTGGTTAGATATGATTTTTTACTCCAGAAAATACACAGAATAAGATCTTTCTGTTTACCTTGGGGCTGCAAAAACAAGCATAAAGAATTGAAAGGGTTCAAATACTTATTAGAAATGTATCACACTCAGCTTGAAACCTGGGAATCTTTTAACGCTGTAGGCACGACAGCACTCTAGCAGTGTATATCTAATCTCAGGTATTAGGATTCAGGCTAAATTAATTCTCTTCCTTCAGAATTACTGACCCATATTCAAGCAAAAAGCCTAGCAGTTCCCTAGCAGACAGGGGTTAGGGCATGGGGTATGTCTTGCAGAGTGAAAGCTGTAAAGTAGGATGGCTCTGATTCAAAATATCCCCCCGGTATCTACTGGGGTCTGTTGGAACAAGTCTTGGAACCACCAGGGCAGTGTGGCATGGGATGGAGGCAGGGTTTGAGTGGTGCCCACTTCAGTGGGGCCCTCAACTGGGCAGGGGCAAGGCTGCTGTGGGATCAGCTGCAAGACCTTTCCTTGCCTGCCTTCATTTCAAGATCTGAAAGCTGGAACCTTTCTTGGTACAGGAAATTCTCATCCTGGCCCAGGCACCACCTCCTGCTGCTGAGGTATTGCCCTGCCTGGCAGCCCAGAAGCTGACCTATACTTATTGAGAGATGGCTTTCTCCTAGGTGCGTTCCCATCTACCCCATAGCTGGTTCTCACATTGACGGAGTTTGTGCATGTATTTTCTTGAATAGTGTTTTAGTTTTCTAACAAGCCTTTTCTAAGCATGTGGCTTCCTTGACAAGTTGCTTATGTGTGTGTTCTGACTCCTGCCTCTTTTTTGCGTTCCTGGAACCAACAAAGAATTGGAAATACTCATGTGTATTTCCTTTGGATGAGGGTCTCATTGTCCTGTATCCCATAGGAGTCTCATTTCTCTGACAAAAGTAAGTTTTCAAAGTCTAAAATAATGTATCTCAAATCTATACTGGAATACGCAGTACTTTTCTGTGGTCATGTGCAAAAGTTTAAGGAAAGGGTTTTTTCCCTTAATAAGGCATTATGATGCCTATGACACTGCTTTTTTGCAAGCAGCAGTATTAAAGGGAAGTGTTCTGTCCAAGCACATTTATTCACTCAATGGAGATGATCTATAATGGAAGAGTATCATTACTAGATTAAAAAAAGAAAACCAAACAAAAACCAAATAAATTTTAAATGATGCATCTTTTGCGTCAGTGACTACAGATTTGGAGAAAATATCATAGGTAATTTGGGTCAAATACAGGTTTTTTTTTAACTAATTTCTACAAAATTACTGTGTTGCCACACAACTAAAACCTTGATAAATTATTCCATATTCTCTAGACAGTGTAATCATGGTTGTTTCTTCAGACTCCTGTAAAACTAGTGTAATATCTTTGAGTTCAGTGGACTTGATTTATATATGTTAACTTAAATTGGAAACAGTCTTGGAAGTAATGTTTAAGTATTGTAATTATGGGTTGACTACTGAAATTTCTTTTTTCTTCAGAAAAATTTCCCTCTTAAAGTGTCACTTTTAACAAGCAGTGGAATTTGATGGGGTATACAGAATCGATTTGCCATGGTATGTACATTACAAAGATTTATTATAATTTTATAAAACTACTGACTCCAGCGTACTGTAATGCATACTGCCCTATTTTTTTTTTTTCAGACATTAAAATAAGTTGGTTTTGGTTTTGTCTTTCCAGCAAGTACATCACCCTATCATAGCAATAATAAAATTTAGGACAGATTGTGATATTTCACGTAGTTACACAAATCTGAAATAACCCTACAGAGATGAGGGAATTGCCTGAGATTAACAGAAATTTAAATGTTGATTTCTTCTAGATATACAACAATGAAACTGAGTTTACACTCTAATTTTAACAAACAGGAAATCTACTTTAGTCAGCTGTGTGATATATTTTGATGATAGATGTAGTTATGCATACAATTCCCACTAAAAAAACCCCACAGTGTATCTAGTGTGATTTTAAATTTCTTTTCTGGGCTAAGACTACCATTGACTAAGAAAACTTCTTTTAGAAAATATTTGCATAAACTTCCACTAGCTGTACACAAGACTA
>JBCJKH010069518.1:0-11703 GCA_039877255.1 Loriculus beryllinus | reverse complement strand
CTCCTGGGCATGATGTGCTGTGGTATGGAATACCTCTTTGGTCAGTTTGGGTCAGGTGTCCTGTCCCTGCTTCCTCCGGCTTCCCCTCCTCCCTGACAGAGCATGAGACTCACAAAGTCCTTGGTCAAAGTAAGTATCAATATTATCAGCATTGTTCCCAGGTCAAGTCAAAACACAGCTACACCAGCCACCAAAAAGGAGAAAAACCAGCTGCCACTGCTGAACCCAGGACAGAAGGCTTTTAAATGGATGATGCATTGGCATTGGAGGAGAAATAACACTTTTTATTTCTGTCCAACTGGGCACCTAGTATCACGGAAGTGCATGTATTTATATTTTAAAGGCTGTCTTCAAATACAAACATGGAGCTGGCAATGTCAGTTACTACTTCGTTGATTAAATTCTGGAGAATAGAGAAGAAAACTGCACAGGGCCACATCTGCAGGTCATACTTCCAAATAGATGTGTTAGTTAATGTACCTGTTTGCTAATCTACACACTTTATTGTCAGTAGTAAGTTCTTAAAGTTGGGCATATGGCTATTGCCCAGCTATTGCCCAACTATTGGGAAGCTTAGATCAGAGATGCTGGGGTAGCAAAGGAAAGAATTAAATGGGCATGAGGAGTAGGAATTTTGAGGGAGCAGGGACCAGACATAAGTATGACTGAATCAGGAGGAAGGGAATAATATTAATTTAGTCTAATTGGGCATGAAAAGTAGGATCAGAATTTGTGCAGTTGGAAAATGAAAAAAAGAGAATCATTCTCACGTTGATTGAAAGAGTCAAAAGTCAACTGAAGGCTTATCTATCTGAAACTAATAATCTGGGGTCCAACACACTTTGGATTCATGCTAAGAGGCAGAACTGAAATGATTTAAAGATATGTAGGGATTTTCTCTTGTGAATTAGTGAAGAGCAGATGTCCACTGCTGTTCTCCATTAGACGCTGCTGTTTTGTATGGGGAGGTGTCCAGCATATAAAATACTCCAGCAAAGAAGCACTGAAATCTCTGCATCGGGAACTCAAAACTTGCACCCAATAATGAAGTATGTTTCCCTCTTGCACAGACTGCTGTGTTTCCACTATTCACTGCATTAACCTTCCAGAGAAGATGAGATCGGATTGAAGCTTCTGCCCATTAGGCTTGAGGTGTTCATTACTCTGGGTTCACAGCATTAATAGACAAAGCTCCGATATAACTACTGTGACTGACAGCTGTCCTCTGCCCAGTGTTGCTTGCTTTAGTAATTGCAAAAGAGTAAAACTGAGCTGTCTTAGGGGTGGTTTACACCAGTTTGATACCTGATTCAGAAATTAAATCTGTACCATTAAGTGAGAAGAGTATATTTCTTTGATTTTGATTTTGATTCTTTTTTTCAGGAGCAGAACTGTGTAGAGAATAAAATGCTCCGGTGTGATTTTCTCTCACAGTTTGAAATAATATACATACATAACGTTGGGGACATTGCTTAATGAGCTTTTAGTGGGTGCAATGATGTTGAACCCATTTTTGGCATGTTTTGAGAGAAGCATCATTTGATGACAGAACAAATACATACCTTGAGGAATGTTCTGTGACTTTTGTGTGAAGAAAAGAATGTTTTGGATATAGCAAGAATTTTCATTTACACTTAACTGATTGAAATAGATTGTTACATTCAGTAAGACAACATTGTTGAAATGCTGCTAAATATATTGTAAGTAGTTGTAAATATTAATACAGGTACCTACATATATGCATATACATATATGTATATCTGTATATACACATACAAAAACCAAAATGTATTTATTTGTCTTGCAGGGGTTGATAAGATGATTCGGCATTTGCACAAACACAACATACCCATGGCTGTTGCCACCAGCTCATCTGAAGAGTCATTTCAGATGAAAACAGTCAGACACAAGGAGTTCTTTGGTCTTTTTCATCATGTCGTGCTGGGAGATGACCCTGAGGTGAAGTGTGGCAAGCCACAGCCTGATGCATTTCTAGTTTGTGCAAAGAGATTTCATCCTCCTGCACCTCCAGAGAAGGTAAGAAGGGAAGAAATTAACTGAAAAATTAGGAATACTCTCTGTGGAGTGTGTTGGGATTTGTTTTTTACTTGTTTTGTTTTGTTTTTTAATGTGATGAATACTTAGATTAACATTTAATATAAACATTAAAAAGTCAGCAACCTCTGTTTTTAAAGGTGTTTATACTGTTGAAGCAAGAGATTGTTGGAAAGTATAATTTCCCACCACTACATACGATGTTTGTGATGCAGATTGCTCTGATTTACTACTTGGTAGTGTGCTGTAATAGGAAAGGGTAATGATTTTCCATTCTATGCATAAATCTGGAAGTTTAACTTCACTTCTCAAAGTTTGGAAACAGTTATTTAAACATAGATTAGTTTAGTTATCGTACATTCATGGCTGATTTACCTCTTAAGTGTCTAGACATTAAAGATACTTCTTTGCAAAGAGGGCATATTTTTTTTTTTATGCCATCTCTTTCCTCTTGCATTCTACATCTCTGAGATCATAGTTCTTGTTTCTTGATTTAAAATCGATCCATTTGAGCAAACTTTCTCAAGTAATAGAGGTGTTTAGTTTCTTTCTCTTGTGTATAATTTTCTAAACTTGATTCTGAAATAGAAAACTGTAGGGAGAATTATTTGAAAGATAAATTGAGGGTCAGTTAATATAATGTCTTTGCTTTAATTTTAAATTAAGTTGCCTTTCTCGCATTGTATCTGTCCTGAGTAGAACATAAATTCTGAAGGTTTGGAGTTTCATAACTACAGAAAAATGCATTACATGCCAATTATTAACGAACAACTTTAGGTGGACTAGACTGTGATTACTATTTTCCCAGTAGGATTGTTCAGTAAAAAATGGTTACACAAATACATACAGAATGATTAGTTAATATTCTTCAGCTCTTCATGCTTCAAGTCTTTACACAAAGTCTAAATGGTATTTGTGTTGCTTGGGAATACAAAGTGAATTGTTTGATGCAGTGTGAACAGTATTAAGCAAACCGGATTTGGATTCAGTTTGGTTTGTTGCTTGGTGTTTTTTGTTGTTTTTTCTTCCTATTCCAAGTTCTGTTGACGTTGTGTGTGTATATACATCAACTTAATTTGGAAACTCAGATGTTCGGAAAAGGTACATGGAATGTACATGATCATGTTCATTCAGATGACAGTTGTACAGACATGATAGGTACTTTTGTGAGTAGGCCTTGTATGTATGGTACATTCCAAATGTTGACGAATCTGAGAAACAAGGCTGTAAATCTCACCATAGAGTCAAGTAGTTATGAAATTTTAAACATGTTAATACTCAGTGGAGAGCAAATACTGAGAAGCAGCACAGGATTTTGGATGGAGCAAGAGAGAAGTTGAAAGCTTAAATCACAGCTTAATATTGCTTTCATATAAAATTATTCTGTCTCGCTTAAGTGTATTTCAAAAGAACAAAAATCAGGGTATGTTCCTGCCATATTACATGGTGTGTTTTTTGTGAAACAGGATGAGAGGTGTGTAATGCATGCTTTCAATTCAGTGGAGATATGGCTGTAAGCTGTTCTGTAATTCTGAATGTAAAAGAGCAGAAAGTGTTGGGATTTTATAGAAAGCTGGGTCATAAATAGTATTGTGTCTGAAGGAGAGGTAAGGAAATAGAATATCATTTGTGTTAATGACATATTAACTTGTTATTTCATATGAGGAGCCTCATAGTAGTATCTAGAGGAACAGCTTTCCCAAAACTCTTACTTTACTTGACTCTATTTCAAAAAAGTCACAAAGTGGTAATAATAAAAAAAAAAAAACAAACAAAAAAAAAACCAATGACACTTCTGTAGGTATTTTTATTCATTTGTCAGTAAGTAGCCTTAGCTGTGTTAACACTGAAAAAAATTTTGAAAATAGTAGCGTCTGTATTACCTCTAAACTTTGAAATTTTGTTTGTCTAACATACACTTCATAATTTTAGAGTGTTCACTGTAATTTTGTATAGTTATTTTCTTTACCAAATAATTCAGCTGAACTATTTTTTGTTGCATCTTCTACAAAAGTCACAAGTGTCGAAGTGTGGGAATTTAGCACAAACACAGAAATTCCAAAAAGAAGATCAGTACAGTACATATGAAACTACCTGAACCATTAATGACCAATTGAGGTGTAGTGATAGCATCTGCAGTGTTTATTCCCAAGCATGAACTAATAGAGCTACAGGTTTGGATTTCATGCTGAAGATCAGTAACATGCAAGGTTGCAGCAAGATATCAGAAGGTATGAATAATGGCTGCATAAGCAGGTAATTGGACTCAAGAGGAACAGATTATTAGAGCAATGTATTTGATATTTAGGCCCATGTATCTATGCTATGTGTAGTTTAAAAGTTTTTTGTTGGGTTGGATTTACTCTGATCCTTGGCTGAAAGCTGTATAAGTTTTATTTGAGCTTAATGTCTTCATAAGCAGACATAATTAGAGATTGCTTGATATGCACCTGGAGAGTATTCCACTTGTAACTCCCTGCTAGTACACACCAAAACTATTTGGTGAGCCCAACCATTAGCTAGCAAAGGAGAGCTGTAAGATTTGCTTCAAAACTTCCCTGCTGCTCCAAGCAAAAAGTACATTGTAGCCAGGGAAGGCCAGATCCAGAATTTAGCATTAGTGGTATGCCAGCCTGTGACTTGCTGTGCAGGCATACTTCTACAAGTAGGCAGCTCTAAAATGATATAAAAATGGATATGATATCTGTTTTACTATGACTGAAGGCTGTCATTATTGTCCATCTGGGAATTTTTTTAATGTTGGCCTTTTGGTTTGCAGTTTTTGGTTAACTAGGAACTTAATAAGCATGATGATGAAACCACAGCACAGGAATTTCAAACAAGATACACCCTGCAAATTCAACATAGTCTTAATATATTGTGATGCATGAAGTTGCATGTGAATTTCCAACAGTAGGAACAATGCACTGTCATATGAGTAAGTAATTAAGTCAGGTAATCAAAATGTCATCTGCAGATTAAATACTAGAAATTTTGTCTTCTACTAAGACTAAAATTTACTTAAAAATATATATATGACGAATTACGCTCTCAAATACACAGATGCAACTTGCATGAAAACTGGCTGGACCTGTACATAGGTAGAAACAACGTGTGCTTAAATATTTTAATGTTTAAAACACTGGTTTTTTTCATGCATTTTAATTAGACAAGTGTAAAAGAACATTTTAAACTATTACTTTGGGGTTTAATTATAATTTTCCTATATTTATATTATAATAATTTGGAAAATAAGTTGGGTTTTTTTCCTAGAGTTAGTTACTAAGTATTTTAATATATTTCAAATTTTTACAATATAAATTCATTTTAAGGAAACCTTTAAAATGTGCAGAGACAAAATTGAAGTATCATTGATGACAATAGTGTGAAATTTGGTAATTCAGCTAGATGTGTCACAGGATGTCAAAGATAGTAAGAAGGGCTTTTATGATTACGCAGGAGACAGAAGGAAGACTAGGGAAAATGTGTGCCCATTGCTGAATGAAGTGCGGGATTTGATTACACAGGGCATGAAAAAGGCTGAAGTACTGAATGTAGCAAGTCAGGAATGCCAAGTTGGAGACCCTAGAGGGAAGGGATGGAGCAAGGAAGATGTACCGCTTTTTGGGAGAGGATTGGTTTAGTGAATACTTAAGCAAACTGGGCATGAATAAGTCCATGGGCTTTGAAGGCATGCACTGTCAATTGCTGAGGGACCAAGCAGATATCATTGCAAGACTGCCCTGATAATCTTTGATCTATCATGGTGATTGGGAGAAGTGCTCAAAGACTGGAGGAAAGCAAATGTCACTCCTGTCTTCAGGAAGGACAGGAATGAGGACCCAGTGAGCTACAGGCTGCTTAACCTCATCTTGACTCCTGGAAAGGTGATTGAGCAGCTGATGCTGAAAACCATTTCTAGGTATAGTAAGAAAGAGCAAATTATTAGTAGTAGTCAGCCTGGCTTCAACAAGGGGCAATCATGCTTGACCAGCTTCATAAATTTCTATGATGAAATGACTGGCCTGGCACATGAGGGGAGAGCAGGTGCCGTTTTCTACCTGAGCTACAGTAAGGCCCTTGATGCTCTTTCCCGTAAGACCCTCATAGAAGAAGCTGTTGATGTATGAGCTGGGTGAGCATTGAGATGGGTTGCAACTTGTCAGAACAGCTGAGCCCAGAGAGTGGTGTTCAACAGCATCTAATCTGCTGGATGCCAGTGACTAGCACTGTTCCCCAGGGGTCAGCACTCAGTCCAGTCCTGTTTAACATCTTCATTAATGACCTGTTTGATGGGACAGTTTGCTGATGAAGAGAAGAGAATGCTCAGGGGTATATGAATACCTGAAAACAGAGTGCAAAGAAGACAGAGCCAGGCTCTTTTCAGTCGTGCCCAGTGACAGAACCAGAGGCAGTCATCACAAACATAAGAGGCTCTGTCTGAGCATAAGAAAGCACTAATTTTACTGTGAGGGTGACGAGGCACTGGCACAGATTGCCCAGAAAGGTAGTGGAGTCTCCCTTCTTGGAGATACTCAAGAGCCATCTGGGCATGATACTGGTCAACAGGCTCTATGTGTCCCTGTTTTAGCAAAGGGGTTAGACCAGATGAGCTCAAGAGGTCTCTTCTAACCTCAGTCATCCTGTGATTTGGTGATACACTTCACAGGGAAAAAAAAATAACCAAAAAAACCCCCAAAAACCCCAAAAGGAAACAAAAGCACATTTGCTAAACAATATTTTTTTCTGTTTCATTTTGATTTTAAGAGCTCAAATTATTTAAAATCATGCTTTGGAATTTATATATACTAGAATATTAGGTTTTGCTTTAAAAGAGCTCATAATATCCATGCTGTTTGAGTGTTTCTGTATGTGTTTGTGTATAATACATATATCAACTATAACTTTTCAGTGTTATCTTGAAGTAATTTTCTTGAAGCAATTTTGTTTCATAGTAACAAAAATGTTATGCTCCTAAATTTATTTCAAATACAGGACTAACTCAGACGGTTTTAGATATTTCCATTCAAACATTTATACATACTTCCAGTATGCTCATTAAAAAACCATGAATTTAATTATTTACCTACTTGAAGTTCAAGGCAGGTCAAGGCTTTTCTTTCCAGTATTTTGGTTGTTTGCCTATAGCTTTTCTGTAAGATAAAGGACCCTACTTCTAGTGTAATTTAAAACCAAACAAATACCATTTATAGCCATTGTTTAGAAGGAGGAAAAGACTAGAGTAATACAAGTGGTCGTAACTCTTATGGAGAATCAATCTCTCTATTAAAAAGTTCCAAGTGATGTAAATCATCACCTTAATTTAAAACACTATTTCTTTGCAGTTTCTTCCATTTCTAATTAATTAATTGATCCCATAGTTACGAATAATCTCTGTACCAAATCTAGTGAGAGCTCATTAAAATTTTTCAGACTGATTAAATGGCATTAGGATTTATGAGTCTTAGTGGAGTTTTTATGTCATAGAAAAGAGAAGTTCAAAGAAAAATTTTCTGAGACTTTTTTGCTACTGGAAGAGTAATAGGAACTCAGAACATTATGATCATTTTGTAGTTTTAGTTTATATTGTATAAGAAATAGGGAGTGAAGAAGGCTGATTTTGCACTTAGATTCAATATAACTATCATTAATGTGAGCTTGTGTAAAAAGGATGTCAAAGTCTATTTTTTGTTTCTTATTCCCTCCTTTTTTTCTTGGGGTTTTTTTTTTCATTTTCTACTTCTCTCTCCCTTCCCCCCCAAGAACACCACTTTTTAATGCATGCATTCAATGTATGTGTTTTGTTTAGTATGGTTTTCAGATAAGCAGTTATTTTATTAATGATGTTTCTGTTATTTCTCATGTGTACCTGGAGGTTGAATTTATTAGGAGTACTTTAAGCAAGGTATAGAAATTACAAAGGCGTGAACAGCCGTTCCCTGTAGCGTACTAAACTGTAAATTGGAATCCCTGCTGTTGAAATTATATCTTTTGCTCAACATAAATCTGCCTCTTTTCTATTTTATAGATGAATTGACTTGCATTCTTTTCTGAATATTTACAATTCACAAATCATAGAATCATAGAATCGTTAGGGTTGGAAAGGACCTTAAGATCATCTAGTTCCAAACCTGCCGTGGGCAGGGACACCTCACACTTAACCATGCCACCCAAGGCTCTGTCCAACCTGGCCTTGAACACCACCAGGGATGGAGCATTCACAACTTCCCTGGGCAACTCATTCCAGTGCTTCAGACATTTTATTTTAGAAATAACAAAAGTATTAAATGTAAAAATATATAGACATTTTTTAGCTTATTTCAAACCAACATCAATGGCTGTCTCTTCAACCTTGTCTCTAGTCTGCCCTTTGAATAGGCCTATGTTACCAATCATTCCTCAGTAGAAAACACTCTCATAAACAGCTGCTCATGTTATAAACCCTTCTGATTTGCACAAGTTCTGCTGTCTTTGGGCTCACAATTTTTACCACTTATGTTAGCATATTGCTAGATATTTGATTTTTCCAGTAGTGCAGCCTGCGATCATAATGGTCATAGTACACCTAACTTAAAGCATTAGGCTATATTCAGTGCGACTGTTGTTCATATATACTGCCGCTTACTGCATGAAGAGGGAGGAGGATTACTCTGCAGCAGTTTCTAGCTGCTAGTGCATTTTGAGGTAGAAAGTAGAATTTGGATTTATTTTTTTTTTTAAAGCCACTTGACTTTGTTGTCTGTATTGGTGTAATTACAGTTCATTAATTAATTCAAATTAGGCAGTTGATGGGTAAGAGCCATTAAAGAGCTTCCTTTGTAATCTGATTTGTTTGTGCCAACTCCTGTGTAGCCAGGCAGTTAGTACACTGACTGAAGGTCTGGGATTTTTGAGTGTTTCTTGTATGTGTGTTTTCTTGTCAAGCTCTTTCTGGAGATAACTTCCTCACTGCTTGCACAGGGTGCCCCTTTGGAGTCCCTTGTCTGCAAGGTTGTGTTCAGCATTTCTCACATAGCCTTAGACCCTGTGCTGTGCCGTGGCCAGCTTCCAAACAGAGCAGAGAAGACTTCTTGGCAGATGTGTGTTGTGCTGTGGGGATGGTGCTCCGTGGGGGTGGTGGGACTGCTGAGCAACTGGTTCAGTGCCACAACAGCTTGAAACTGCTGCTCCTGCATTCACACAGCATGCTTCAGCAAAAGCAGAGTTCATTTCCGTGATGAATTTAGATTACATATGGCATATTGTATTGTTACTGCACATGGGGTGATTGGGAGGTGAATGAAATATGTCTCATCTTTTGTATGTACCCAGATTAGTTTAGTTGTTTCATGCAGATGTAACTTTTAAGTGTTGAGTGAAATCTGAAAGGGTACATCTCTTGGCTGACAACAGGACATCTCTGTGTGTCTGCCTTCTCACCAAAATGAGGTGGGAAGTTCGGTAGGAACCTTGCTTTCTGACTGTAGCTTTTTGAGAAATTAGGTTTTTGCTTCCATGTGTCCATCGAAAATTGCCCAATCTCAAGAGCCTGTGTCTGTTTCTCAGGAACAGGATCTCTTGCAGTTAATCTTTTGCCAAGCATAATTGAAAAAGTACTCTCAGTTCCTAAACTGTCAAGAAACACTGTCTCAGTAGAGATTATAACAGCAATCTGGGTCTTAAAAATCTTAAAATCTGGGACTTTTGAAAGCAGTTGAAGAAAGGATTGTCACAAGATAGGATTGTCCTTATCTTGTCCACTGTGTGGAATACTTCCTCAAAAAAATGGGCAAAAAAGCTTTTTGAGCACTCTTCAACTTGAAGAGTTCAGTCTTCCGATTTGTGGGTTTCATTGGGGACTGTCCTAGTTCCCATATTGTACACCAGCTGCTTGCTAAGGAAGGTTCTCAACCAGAACTTTTCGCTGAATTCATAAAGCCTTTATTTTTCTTGATCTGCAGTGTGACTGAAGACTTATTTCTAGACGTCAAGATGGCAGGTTGTGTTTTGAGTATTTAGCATGTGTTGCTGGCCTAGCTCCTGAATTCTTGCTACTGTGGACTTCTGAAGATCTACTATACACATGCACCTTTTTCCCAAGTCTGTAATAGGCCACTATTTTATATTACAAGACAACTGAAGGAAGGAAACAGTTACAAAGGTGTTGTTTTGTTTTCAGTTACCATGCTCTCAGTTCACATGGTGGATTTTCTTCCTTCCTCTTCTCGGAGGCACATTCCCTCACACCTCCGCATGCTGGCAGTCTTTATTGTATATTTGTGGAAGAAAAATGAGATGTTGCATGGCTTGAAAGTAATTTAGCTCTTAAGTGTTCTAGACATTGCCCTTGTTACTGCTGTGCATGTTTATTTATGGATGTATTTGTCTTACGGAGTTGAAAAGTCATTGAAATTCCATGCAAAAAATAACCTGGTCAAGGTTTGCTTTCACTTAATGTATTTGATTGGAAGAGGAAAGGAGAATTATAATTGGTTCTTAGTCTTTGGAGTACCCTACTTGGGGGTAGGG
Organism: Loriculus beryllinus; assembly: GCA_039877255.1. Taxonomy (NCBI): domain Eukaryota; kingdom Metazoa; phylum Chordata; class Aves; order Psittaciformes; family Psittacidae; genus Loriculus; species Loriculus beryllinus. Next base: position 1,140 of record JBCJKH010069518.1, on the reverse strand, counting down.
AGGCAGGACTAATTTTTTTTCCTTGCATTTGTCTTGATAATGTATCAAGTAGCTGCTAAGGGACTTGATGAAATGTGATGCAGAATAATAAATTATGTTCTGCAGCCGCCTTTGCTTCTACGTGAGGTGAGTGTGTAAACACAAAGAGACTGGTACACCTCAAATTCTAAAAGCATTATATTCAGATTAGCAGGTCACTGGAGATGCGTTGCTAATTGTTTTAAGGAAGTCATTATGGGTATTATCACACAGTAATTATGCACGGTAAGTAGTAAAAAAGAAGGGGAAAAAATCCTTCTTTTATGATAAATTGCTCACTGAGTTATCTTTCTTCTTTCAAGACCTTGAGCATTTTTTGGAGATGCCAAACAGCAGTTATTGACTAATTAGATTTTAATTAACAAGAATTTTCACACACACACACACACACAAATGTTTTTAATGTCTTTTGGGTTAAAGCAAGCATAAGTAAGTCATGTTCAAAAAAAATCTAGTGCACTGATCATCTCTGTATCTCGATACCTTTGTAATCACCCCAGAGCTGCTTTTAGCAATGCTTTTCAACCATTTCAGGACAAAGAATGAAGACTGAAACAAGTAACTTACTCTGTGAGCAGTATTTTTTGGTTTGTTCTTTGTGAATTATTCTCCAGAACCCTTTGGAAGACTAAGGTCAACTATGTGTTGCTTTAATGCACTAAGGCTGGGGGAGGGAAGGTTCATTTGTTTACTTTTTGTTGTTGTGTAAATTACTTCCTGTTTGTGGAGATGTGGTTGTAGGTAATTTTCAGAGAGATGGTATTTGTGGTAGGGTTCTGTTTATTCTTTTGTGTAGCAAAGAATTTCTGAGATCGGTTTTGGCACAGTTGCAGAAAACCTACACACAGGACCATCAATTAACACTGACAAATTATTTATAGTCTAACAGGGCAAAGCATTTTGCTCAGGCTGACTGCTGTATCACAAAATAAGTGCACTTACAAGATGATTACAGAGTGTACTCCATAAAGCAATGTTTGAGATTTTCTTTTTTTATTATTATTATTGTGATAGACTGGTGGTATAAAGATAAAAGACCTTGTAACACACACAAGAGCTAAAGAGGTGACAGCTTTATCTACTAAAAAAGGATGCTTAACA